>JAVSBS010027774.1:45480-69618 GCA_033124195.1 Coracias cyanogaster | reverse complement strand
TGCTGGCTGCAGGTAGCCCTGTCTGAGCAGCACCAGATGACCTCCAGAGGGCTCCCAACCTCACCCACTCTGTGATTCTGTCATGTGCAACCTTCTCTCAGGCACCTGGAGAGTGATTTGTAGTTCTGAATTATAGAGAAAGGCTCCCAGTATAGAATTAACTTCAGAACAGAAGTCAGAATATTTGAGGGACTCATCTAGGGTACACAGCAAGGAAATTCTGTCTTCAGCCCCAGTCTTTCCCAGGGCTTAAATACTTGTACCTGTTTGGGTTTCCCCGGTTTTCTAGATTACTTCCAAGGTAGAGCAGGAGCTCACCTTGCCTGTGAGCAAAAACAGCCCCCAATCTTTCCACAGTAACATCACCATCCAAGCAGCACCATCTGTGCTACAGACAAGACTTCTGCACACCCAACAGTCAGAACACACCTTTGTTCATAAAGCTACTGGAGTTTTGCAGATATTTAGGGGGAGGAATATTTTTAGCCTGCCAGAAGCCACATTGTTGGACCAGAGTTGTGCTTGTTCTTATGGATGAAAGAAACTAGCAATTCTTTTGCATAGATGGGAAGAGCCACTCCCACTTCAGCATTAACTGTGTTTAAATATCATGCATATTTAAGCTATATTATTAAACAAGGTGGTGAGAAGGAAATGGATGGCTGGCTCATGCCAGGTCTCTCATTTTCCACAGATAAATGTCATAATCACCAACCAACTCCACATACTTGGAATAGCGCTACCCCTCTTTTACCCATCTTTTTGGGTAAGAGTGTCTATGACCACTATTTCCAGCAGACCTTTTATGTACCAGCTACTGTCCTGCAGACACAGGGACTGACAGATGTGATGGAAATTCTACAGCCCACAAGCGCACTCATCATTTAGGTCCTGAAGGAGGTGTGGAAGCATCTGAAAATTACCTTTTAGGATTTAGGTACCTAATTTTGCTAAATCTTAAATGATTAAACTTTTTTGTAGTTCTCTGGAATATAATTGCAGGTAGGGAAAGCCAAGTTATAAAAGACAAGAATGAGAACAGAATATTATTAAACAAGCAATAGTAATACAGATAATACGAATTATGTAATACCTGATAGTTTATTAACTCAGTTTCTTTGGCATTCTGCAGTGATAAATCATGAGGAAAGATACAACAGAGCATCATTTAGTGTTTACTGTTAGTGTCATTTTGGGGCCACAAGTTTGAAAAATTGAACAAGTTTTGTCATGCCTTTGGAGAAAAAACTATTTCTGCATGTCACTGTTCAAATTTGCCAACTGAAACAGATAAACCTACCAAAAAGAGGTATCTAGAGTACTGGATGTTCAATAATGGCATCTTTTTGCAATTTATAAACTCTAGATTTAAAAAACACCTAACTGCAAGCAGAATACAATCTTCCCAATGTATCAAATCCTAGGTTTGTAACTAATAATGAACGACATAAATTTAATCCATAAAGAAACATCATGCCAATAAAGGTAGCAAGATGTATTTTTGAGGACAGTAAGCAATTGTAACATTTACCAAAGGTGCCCATAGATTTTTATTTCCAGACAGGAAGGTTATGACTATATAGTTTGGGCTGCTATGAAGCACTAATAACAGACAAAAAATATTTCTGCATCAAAGCCCCTAAGTTTCTGTTCAGACGCTTCTTCACTTTCAGAGGGTTGTCTTGATTTGCAGTTTTTATATCATATTGCTATGCTTGTGTGACAATGTCTATTAGCCTTTTCTGTTAAGCACGCACCCCATGTGCATAAACAGTGTGTCTGTGTATACACATACATGGATTGCAAAAATGGCTATAAATTAAGAAATCTTACATCTTTGAGGAGAATCAATTTGGCCTACAATGAAAGTCCACTTGAAGACTCCTCTTCTCCCCACCACCTCTCCCAAATTAAACTAATCAAACTCAACCTTTTTATTTTTTACCTGATTGCAAGCATCTCATCATCTAGGGCAACATTCTGACCTCATCTTCTTTGTAAAGGCTGGGTCACATCTTTAGGACACAAACCCATTCATAAATACATCTCCATTAGAGCACTGTCTCCTCTACTTACCCCAGGTAGTATTGGTGTTGATGGGGATAGGGGATTACAGCCAGTACACAGCACTTGCTCTCTGCCACTCCTTCCTCCTGACACCTTTGCTTTAGCATGGGCTTTCCATGGCCTACAGTTCTTGTCAGCAAAGTCTGCTCCGGCATGGGCTCTCTGCAGGCTGTGGTATCTGCTCTGGCACCTGGAGCACCTCCTCCTCCTCCAACCTTGTTGTTGAACTCTGTTGTTACTCACTTTTTTATTTTCTCTTCCTCTGCCTGTCCAGTATTTTCTGCCCTTTCTGGAAGACATTTTCCCAGCAGCACCATCAGCTTAGCTGATGGGCTCAGCTGTGTCCTGCAGAGGGTTCACTGGAGCCAGCATGTCCAGCATGGGGCTTCTCACAGAGGCCACCCCTGCAGCACCCCCTTCCCGCGGTTACCCAATACAACATGAGGCACCAGCACATGGAGGTGTCCCGAAAGGCACAGGTCACATCTGCACAACATGATGCCACTCAGCACAGAGAAGCTGGAAAGCACCAGAGCCAGCAGCACCCTCACAGCACCACACTACCAGTTTCTGCACCAGCTGCCTGTAAACATCAGCTTTGGGTGTTTTGGAACATACCAGATCGAGCATTCATCTCTGAAACGTGTCACTTGTCAGGCGCTGGTAACACAGGCAGAAAGTGAGGTTTTACTACATAAAGCCTTCTAATAAATAAATCACTGAGAAGAAAGACATCAAATTTGCTGTTATTTGGAAACAGCAACCTTACTGGTTTCAAAACATGCCACATAACAGAGAAACCCAGCCTGCACAGACAGTGGAAACATAGAAATGAGCTGGTGAATCTGTAGTGTCAGGAAAGAAAGGAAATGTTTTTTTGAAAAGGGGATCTTAATAGAGTTTTAATAAAGTCTTTGCAAACTTACTGGCACTTCAGTAGAGAACATGCAAGAATTTTATTTAAGAATACATTTTAATGGTTCTGAAGTGGTACAGGATGGAGCCACCTGGAATGCATGTCCCCACACTGAAAACAGATGCTTAATTGCACAAATGACAGTTATCTGCAATACAAGGAACACTGAGCACCACTGAAGCTTTTGAAGGCAGCAGTGCTTCACCAGATAAAATTTGGTAAATGTTACCGCTGTATATAGCATTTATACTTGATGGGAAATGCCTCATATCGATATGTTTACATATTCTGCACCATAACAACCAAAAATCATCTCAAAATCTGAAGAACAAGATTGAGATGGAAGAGACTGATGCAAGGACTGCTCTAGACCCTCGGGAATTAGACCACACATTTATTACAGAATTTTCTTTGTCATATGAAAACACTACACAAGAAGCTTACGTTCACCCTAATTTTCAGTACTAGGCAACAATTGGAGACATTTCAGGCAGCAAACTTCTGGGATGAAATTAAAAGGAAGAATTATTGGTCTAGGATTAAATCACTAAAATGTTGCAGCTAGAATCCAAACGATCATTCTGTTCACTTTGAGCACATTTATAGGACTGGAGCAAAAGTCTGGCTACAAAATTCTGCACTTCTGAAGACTGGGAAATTTTCAAAAGTATAAAAATAATCTCTTTGGTTGTCCACAGGCAAACTAGTGGTAAGATTTGGTAATCTTAAAACGAACAAACAGACAAAATCCAACAAACAAAAAAGGCCCTCACTCATTTTCTATCTGCAGTCACTTTCTCTCAAGAAAATCCTGATAAAGTATTACTGCATCAGCTGCCCCAAAGGCATTATTCTTTCTGTGCCCTACTTTTTATTTTTACCCCTCAAGAAATGCTCCCACCCCCCCCTCCCCCCCTTTCCCGTTTTTCTTCTTTATTCTCACCACGGTTTTGTTTAGCAGTGGCCTTGCTACAGCAAATTCAAATAGCACTCATGTTTCTCAGTCAAAACTGAGAAAGTCTCTCCTAACTAATTTAAGATCAAGGAAACTGTGAATAATGAGTGTTGGTGATGTTCTGGAGGGCACCCAAATGGCAAGTCATCCAAATCTGATCACACAAAATCTTTCCTGTTCTCCTCAGTGCAACTCCATACTGATCAGTGCTCACAGAAATACACATCTTCTTCCAGTGACATATGGACTGATGGGAACCAAAGACACCCAACACTTGGTTCACTCCCTTGTATCAGAACTGAATCCCAAGATATAATTTCAAGAATAAAAACACAGAATCATAACACCTCAGGGCACCCTCAAGCTACCAGCACTAGGGATGGGGTGTAGGTTAAATGTCTATCTATCATGGGCTTCAGGTGCTCAGAGCAATGTGTCCAACTTCATTTTTACACATTCACTTCCAAATACATTTTCTTTACTACATGGCTGGAAGTTAGCATTTGTACTTTCTTTCTTTGTCATTCAATCATCAGTAGTGTAAGGAAGCAGCTTCACAGAACAAGATGAACATTGCACAATTTCAGGATCTCCATGGCATTTATTTAATTGTCGATTTGTAGGTTTTGTCATCCAAAGTTAAATAACGTTTCTGAGATTAGGCCTTGGAGAGAAATAGCCAAGGAGCAAGATAAAAACAAGCTGAAGGTTTCGTTAGCACAAAGCCAGCAGTTTGTGAAGGTAAGTTTTTGAGCAGTGTGCTGTTTTCTTCTAAATGTCTGCTAAGACCAAGGGCACTGATTGAATACCACTGTGTAATTAGTCCTACAGTTGCCACATGCCGGTGTTTAATTACCAGGGTCCCACTAGCTACATGTTTTTATTAATTGGCTTTTTCCTTTCATGGCCTTTCACTGATGTGTGCTCAGACTTGATGGGAATAGTACCCTTGAAAGAGCAGATCTTTCATCTTCAGGGTTTATTTCAGCTGTCCAAAGCAAGCTGAGGGTAACACATGCAGTTGCAGGCATGCATTCACCCTGGGCTGCGCGTCCCAACGAGAGCCAGCAGACTGTGCAAACGCAGGTTACTCAGTAAGGCATGTCCTGAGGGAGGGCAAGGATCCCCGTTAACTCCTGTGTCCGGGACACACATCTCCTTTAACCAGGCACACCAAGATCAGGAATAGAATTTTCCCTCATTCAGGACCGTGCCTAAACCATGTGCACTCTGACGCAGACATTTTTAAAAATTGGCTGTTACTTCACAGTACATCAAACCCTCTAGAAGGACAAACTACACCAAAAAGACCTTTGCTAGTTTCCATGAAACAAGCTTAAATGTATAATCCTTTGTTTTACTGCTTTAAACAATCTCTCAGGTGTCCTTAAAAATCTTGGAGCTCCTTTTTAAACAACCATTTGCAGTGAGCTTCACATTTCTTTCCAGCAAGCACAAAAATCCCATTTCAACGCTATGAACAAAACAATCTTCATGCTGAGACTGACAACTAAGTTGTTAAAGACTGGTGCAACCACCTTCACTTCCACAGAAAAAATAACCAAATGTTTATGCGGTTTGTTACTCTCTTCTCAGGAAGGCAGGCAATTTGAAAGAAACAGCATACATTTGGGCCAACAGAGTAAGCAATATCCTTAAACATTTCTGCAAATGAAACCCAATGTTCACTAGCATCTGTGATTGCTCTTTATTTGCTCATCTCTCTTGCTCCTTTCTAGAAATGCTGGCAGTAACCAAAACTGAACTTCTGAGAGCCATCCTCAGGGATTTATTTCCAAGACCAGCAGGAGTATATTTCCATGAAGACATTCACACCAAGATTTCCAGCACTAAACCCATCACTTCCATCAGAAACACAACACACCTTTTATAAAGACATTTAGCTCTGCTTTAAATGATGGCAGATCCATCACATCCAACAGTAAGCTGTCTCCTTAATTACCTTCGCTGTTCATCTTGTGCACAACACACAATCCTAAAAATCTATTGTGAGAGATGGCACCTCAGCACGATGTTATCCCCTGAACCAGCCTCCTCACTGCTACAGGATGAATGCTAATCTTCAAACCCAGTGCTCTCCTTCTTCTGCACAGATTTGGCAAAACTGAGCACCAGCATGGGATGAAGCATTCAAGATCTTTCACAGTTTTAAGCTAGCCAAACAGCTATTCCTGCACTCCCACATGAAGGCAACAGATCATATGGAAAAGCCCCATAGATCAGGTCTGGCTGACAGATGCTCCTGCCCAGCTCCATAAATAAGGGACAGAATAAAGTAGCCATCCACCTTGCTCCATTTAGTAACCATCTCACTGCTGAAGGTGCTGCTGGTGTGACCATTCCCACAGGGGAAACACCACCAGGAGTGAGATGACCCTCAAGCATATTAGACACTAATGCTGACACTCAGCTTGCCCTTCCCCATCTTTAAAAGCAAAGTTATGAACCCCTGTCACTGTGTGCAGAAGAACAGCAGAGGCATTTTTATCAAAAGAAGGCTGTCAGTCAAGATGAGCTGTTTATCTAAAGGATATAATTTAAACAAATGGGAATTAATCCAGAAAAGTCTCACGAAATGAGTTACAGAGGAGACCAGACTTGACAGCTTGGCACCTCTGTCACTAGGGTGAGGCTGGACACAGAGCTCTGAAAACCTGAAACCTGATGGACAACTAACCTATACTCCATTCTACCACTGGCAGCTTGAGGATGCCCTGAAATGCCAGGGACAGAAGGGTCTTCTCCTGCCTGCCACGGTTTGCTGCTCAGAGACCTCAGGGGAACAGTTAATGAAAACCAGGCCATAGGTCTCCTCCTGACAGCCATGACGTTGTCTAAAAGCTGTTCATTCAAAACCTACTGCCAGAACTACCTTCACCATAAAATAAACAAAATGTACAATTACGTGTATAGTGTTGGCTTTACAAAACCGCACAGGAAGCACTGAAGGCTGCAGCTCTTGTTTTACTTCTAGCAAAACAGAAACATCACCTTGTGCTAGAAATGTCAGAGCAGATAGGTGTGAATACTCCCATGAGACTGAAACACACACTGCCACAGGTTGGCTCCATCCTCACCACTCAAAATCTGTGGATGTACACAAGATACATATGAAACACATTTGTAGAAATGTCAGGATTAATTCTGCAGAACACACTAGAGTCATGCTAGGTTTACACCTCAGGCCAACCCAGAGGGTGCTTTGTGTCTCCTCTTGCTTCAGTGCCAGCCTTCACTGACACATGTCCAGCCAGAGTCTGTGGTCAGAAGAGCTGTGCTTGCAGACTCCCAAAACAAGCATCCCTTACACCACGCCTGTACCCGTAGGGCATATGCTGGCCATGGACAGGACTGAGAAGAGTGGTGTCAAACACAACTCGCATGAAAATTGCTTTCCATTGCAATAAGCTGCACCACACAAAGAGATTTGCCGATGGAGCACAGTGGGAAATCTGAGCTGTCAAAGGGCTGAGTAAGGCTCACCAAGACAACCTGTCACCCACGTATATGGTCACTTCCTTAGCATAAGGATTTTATGTGACCTCTGTCTCTCCTGATGAAAGCAATGTCTCCAGCCACAAAGTAGGACCCTTGTTTTTCCTCATCAAGATTTCAGAAACAAAAATACAAGTCTGAGCAATTATACTCCAAGAAAAAGCAACAGCAAAACTGGAATGCATTAGCCATAAATGAGGCAATTAAGTCTAACCTTTGCTAACGTGGCAGGTCAATGGTACAAACAGTATGCCAGGAGTTATTTGGGTCCTATAGATGCCCTTTAAAAAGCCAATTATCTGGAAATGAGTGACTCTGTCAGATGACAATACAGCAGTCCTTCAGAAAGTGCTGGGAGGGCAGTGGGGGGGGTCTCTCTGCCTGGCCCACATGCAGCTTTCCAGTATAATTGAACAGCTCTCACTGTTCAGAGGAAGGCAAAGGTTTCTTTCAGTGGAAGGTCTTTGGAATTAATTACACTGCCTCTTACTGGGGAGCAGTAGGGCACGTTTGCTTGGATGCTATGTCAACACATGAGTAGGTTTTTAAGAGGTACCAAAAAAAGTACAAAAGCAAAACAAAAAAGAGAGGGTACGCAGCAAGCTGTGTAAGAGTGCCAAGTCTTTAAAAAATGCCAGGATGAGGTGAAACACCACTAACTGAGCTTGAGTTACTAAAAATAAAAAGAAAGCACTAAAATGGCTGTCAGGGCACATATGTAAACCATGGTTACAAAGCAGGTAGGACAGGCATGCCCATCCCAGGACAGGCACAGAGGAGGAAAGGAGGGCTTTGTTTCAGTTTGGCTTTCAAAACTAAAATACTCATCTACATGCTACTTCAGAAAGAGCAGCACATCAATCCCACCCCGGGGACTTCTCTGGGTGACATGTCTGGCCTCACAGAAGGCATCTGGGATAGGATTCCAGGTCTCAATATAGATTTGGGCTCAACTATTTTGCCTCAACCCTGACTATTATTTTTTCTTAAGTCAGTGAAACAAATTAAACCCAGGAAAGTGTTGTAAATGATGGTTCAGCTACAGTCCTGACCCAAAACTACACTGCCCTTCTCAGAGTCAGCAAGAGGGAACCAGGAAAACCTGAAAAGAAGGCAATGAATGACATTTACCTGCCATCTCATATCCTACCCATTGCTCTCTCCTTTCCTTGCTGTCCCACTTACTCTCACCTTGCCCCATTGACCTCAGCCTCCATCCCATTTGTCCTTCACTTCCACTTTCCAGCATCCTTAAGCAACAGGGGCTGTAGAAGGGCACAAGAGAGCACTACTTACGAAATGTATCCACCAGCAGAAAAGGAATAGTACAAAAATCACTACCTGCAGGCCCTGCTAACAGAAAGCAAAACCCTGGAGATGAGCCAAAACCTCACAGAGAGAGCCTTTTAAAGCTCAGCCTTCAGGATGGCCTGGCCAAACACTCTAGAAGGCATATTTCTGAATATTGCATCTGTGCATCAAGCCCTAGGGCCCACTCAGGCAAGCACTATTTCCACTGAACTGATGAGGCTGCTCATGGCCATAAGCACTACAGTTACTCACACTGTGGCTGGCCATCTTCCTGCCCCTTCCCAGCTCCAAGGGACGAGCAGCCTATAGCCTCCAGCCTCCCCCAGGTATTCGTCCCTGCTGCTCCAGGTACATCTTTGTGACACATAACAATCAGCACTAGTTTTAGCAATTGCAATACAAAAGTGAGCTGCAAACTAGCAGTACAGATACCTCCAGCAGGACACAGGCCACTTTAAGGGAACATGCAAAGACTGCGGGAACAGCAACATGCCTTCTGCGTGTGTGCACAGCCAGGAGCTATGCTGCTGCCACTATTTGCACCAGCGTGGGGACACAAGCCAGCCACGCCAGCATGCACATCCATAGAACATTGCTGCTGCTTGTTACAAGACAGGCCCCAACTACCTGCATTATGCACTGCTCTTGAGGACTCATCTTCTCCAGAGCACTTCCCTCCTATTTGTGCAGGATGGCCGGCTGGCTCACACTGGCTCCAGTGACACACAAGACCCATTGCATGTGTACAGACCCCGGAGACAGAAGAGCACGATGCTGTCTGGGGTTAGCAAATGATATACGAAGCACTGTTGCCTGTTAGGCTCCTGCCCTTGTGTGTACTTGTCTTCACAGGCCAACAAGAGAGAATATGAAAATCCATAAAGCATCAGCAGAGAGCAATCAAAAAATATGAGAAGTTCTGCAGTGAAGTACTGCAAAATCATTATGTGCTCAACTTTGACACCCAGACTGTATGACTAGAGCTTTGGAAAACAAAACATGACTATCACAGCACCCAATGAAAGCAAAACAGGCAGTAAAACCAACCACATCCATCAGCTCTGTAACTATCCCATGCATTCTTGCCCCCCAAAATCTTTTAGTAAACATTTATTAGTTTCTCATCCCAAATTCAGATTTACAACAGTAGACTATTTTCTCCCAGGGGTCCTTTACAGCACACTTCACTCACCCAGCAGCAGCTCCTGGACTGTAACAGCAGCTGCTCTCTCTGCCAGCCTGTTACACAGGTGAGCTGAACAAAAAGCATCTCCTGGGGTGCTGCACATTTAATGAGCAGGGATCTCTTAACAGAAGTAAATTTACAAATTTTATATTTATTAGAGCTCTCAATATAAGCAACTGAAATGCACGGACCATTAGTTAAGCTGCTTTTTGGTTGATTACTCTATGTTATCAGAACTGCCTAGGGTAATCTGACTACACATTGCCCTATGTTTAATGGTAGTAACTGTTGGTGTACCTGATCTGACAATCATAGAGCTTTACAGTTTATTTTCCAAGAAAAAAATATCTCCAGAAAAAGTGACCCTGTGGTCCTTTCAATGAATCGTAAGACAAAGAGCACACTGAGCTCTTCTCAGTAATGTCAGTCTTCTCTGTTATTAACTTCCCACTCAGTCCACTTAATGCATGCCCCACTGACACTAGACGTAGCAGCTTGTGCCTTACAAGTGCTTAAACAAACTCCTACCAATTCATCTTTGTTNNNGACCACTAGCCCTAGGCGTCCGTCTTACAGCTAACCTCACAGCAGGACATCTACTCATTCAACTTATCTCTACAGCAGTTTTCATACACCTCAAGCCACCTCTTGCTCAATAATCATGAAAGCCTCAATGTTGCTGCCAGCCTCATGTTGACTGAGTCCTGCTGAGACAGCCCAGGATTGGGTCTGCTCACACCACAGTCTGGACATGTGCTACCATCGACTTATAATGGGAAAAGCATTAGTATAGAGGGTAAAAAACCTACAATCTCTACTTAGTACTTTTGAAATCAATAAGAGCTCTCTCTCAGATCTGACCTTTAATCAAGCAACACAAGACAACAAGAAAAAAAAAAAAAGCCCAAAGATTACTAACAAGCAATGCTAGTAAACATCAAAAGCCTAAGAGACACTTTGGAACACAACAGAGTATGTGGAGGGTAGACCTAACCTAAGTATTTGCCATCACTATTACACTGTGCTGCAAGCTGAGCAGAGCAGACTTTCTTATTTGCAGATGACATGATGTAAATCAGCTTCTTCCGCCATTTAAGCTTTACTTACTTCAAGGAACTGGAAGAGATAAAAGAAAGAGGTTCATGGGTTTTCCTTGAAAAATGAAAATTGTGTTTGATTCTACCTCAAGTTAGTTGCTTCTTCAGCACCTGGGAACAAAACCTGTCCTCCTAAAGTCATAACGAGGCTTTTACTGGAAGCACCATAAAGATGGTGTTCACAGGCCTGTCTTCACACACAGGCTTTCTAGTCTGAGAATTCATGTGGCAAAATGACCACAACAGTTTAGATACACCAGCAGTCTTGTTGCACATCTAGTGTCTAGCCACAGTTCTCACTAGATGCCATACAGAGATAAGCTTGATCTCTGCCTCTTCCAAAGACTAACTTTTCAGCCTTTGTATGACCGCTTCTTGATATAAATTTTTGCCTACAGCACATGCCACCTCTCCTATTTTTGCAGTGCTTCACATGGTGTCAGGACCTTGCATACACTCAGTATACTCCTTCGCTGCTGATTCTACTCATGTGCAACCAGCATCTGCTGCCCCCTCTTTCAGAGTCTGGAGAAGTCATCCTGTTCAGAGACATTTATTCAGCACCACTGTCCATCCAAACTTGCCATCTCATGTTTAACCATCTGAACTCCCTTAAAACATCCTCTATACTGTTTTTTCTTGCAGTCTACCATAAACATTTTTCTCCTATTTTTTGCAGTTCCTTAGGTATTAGCTACACAAGAACCTAACCAGATCTACACTGACCATACAGTCTTTCTCACTAATTTAACCCATTCTCATTGTTCTGTGCATATTGTTCTTTCACAGCTCCCATTTCTATGTTTTTAATCTCTGGTTCTGGCCATTATCAATTTTTTTCCTCCTCCTTTTATGAGTTTAAAATATTATTTGTTGATTAACTACATGTTCTCAGCTGCTTTTGGTCAAAGACTCAAATAATAGGTCATAATCAGCATACTGTACTATCATAGCCTCTTTTCTCGCTTGTTAGGATTTCTCTCCAGAGCCCTTTCAGTGCACCAGCCCCAACTCCCATGGTAATTAATGCCCATTTGTGAAATACTCCTGCTGCTTAAACTCCAGCAGGACCATGTGCACAGTCAGTGCAAATGAATCATTCAATCCAGCTGCACGCAACTGCCAGAAGGTGCATGGACACTGGTGTTAAAAACTTTCATGAGTGAACAGTTTTGACCTCTTCCTGGAAATCCCACAGCTTTAGGAGAACAGGTACTAGGCAGTCCTGTCACCTGGAAGCGTTAAACACATGATAGCAACAGGTAGCAGGAGGTACCTCCAGCACCAGGAGGGAGAAAACTGTGGCAAAAGGGAACAGCACCAAAAATAGAATCATAGAATCATAGAATGTTAGGGGTTGGAAGGGACCTCTGGAGACCATGAAGTCCAACCCCCCTGCCAAGCAGGACCATAGAAACACCTTTATCTGAAATACTCTTAATCAAAAACAACCCTTAATAGCAATCCCCAGAAATCATAATGCTCCTTCAATTTAATGTTCACAGTGACAGTGAGACTGAAGGGAAATTCTTGATATAACATTTGAGTTTGGAATTGTAACAAACCTTTGTGTTTATGTCTACACTAAACCCCATTTGCTTGCGCTCCTATAGAAAAAATAATCAAGGAATTACTTCTATTCATGTTTGGCTTACTCTTGCCTCACAGTGCTGGAACAGACACTGAACTCTCTCTTTATTTTTCCCAACAAAATCAAATGATTGCCAGTTTGTTTCCATGCTGAAACCTGAAATATAAACAAGGATCTCACACACTCCTTGTGCAACCTCTGCAAAGTAGCTCTTTTTCTTGGAACAAGTTACAGCAACATGAACCTTCTTAGGTGGAAACTCAGCAAACAAAAAAAGCAAGAGTTATGATGTCCTTTTCTATTTTATGTCCTGGAAAGGCAGCCCAAAGGGTTTGTTTTGTTCACCACAAGACTTCTTTTCCTTTAGCACTTCTGTCAACAAAATTTAGGGATGGTGGAAATGTTGAAATACAAGGCAGGAAGTAGGGTTCTGAATGTTTAGCATCAACAGCTTTTCTTCCATTTGCTAGGATTTTAAGATAAATCTATTTTATTGACAACCTATAGGACAGAACTGTAAACAGTCTTAAAAGAAAGAATCATGCTGCCTCAGTTAACTAGACTAATTTGCATATAGTATGATCTTACTAGTACTGTAATCTTTCCTAAAAAAGGAGGTAGGCAAGGTAGTTCCGTAACATGAAAGCAAACAAAAGCAAAAGTTCTAGATGTCATTCTAACACATCTTAAGACAAGTAACAAGAAGTCAAACTCTCTTTGCCTTTTGCAATTGATTACATCAGTTACTTAGGAACTGCACCATCATTTCCAAATGCCTTCTCCACCACATGAAGTTTCAATTAAATTGGTTATTAAAACCAATTAAAGCTGCACGATTTCTATACAGATGAGCTTGTTTTTGTTCAAGAGAGTCTAACTTTTTCTTGGTCTTTTTTCTAATCAACCTAAGCAAAAATCAATATATGAGAGTTGATACAGCCTGTTGGTAGTTGAAGGATGAATTCCAAGTCATTTAGTTACAGTTAATTTGGAAAAACTTTCCTAAATTGACATTTTCTCTTATTTGAGAATCGATCATTTGACTTGATGATGCAAAGCGGTGGTGGGGGATACATCCCTTCACTCTACAGTATTAAATGACTAATTAATGTTTTGAAGGGAACAACTTGTCAAAGCTTGAAGAAAACCTTTTGGCCACAGCTGTTTAGCCAACACTGTAAGTCCCCACAAGCTGCCCCACACAAGGCCTAACACAAAAAGGTCTACTGTAGTTTTGACTCATCTTCCCTTTCTTCCCACTCACATCCCACTGACTTTTCTATGTTTTTTTCACGTGGTTCTTTCATTCAACAGTTCTTTCAGGTTTTTCTCATGTCTCCCACATTGAATCCCCTCAGATCCTCTCTTGTGCTTCTTTCCCTTTGTCTCCTGCCTTCTCCCAACTCACAGCACCTGTTTTTTCCTCTCCAAGCCCATTCCCAGGCACTTGTAAACATGACTGCTCAGCAGTAAAGCAGAAAGGGAAAACCCAGGCATCAAGGGATCCTTACTGCCTAGGCCTAACCTGAAACAGACTGACATGGGGGTAATTAGAAAGCAATTTTATGTAATAAGATGATTTATTCATTAGTACAAGGGAGGGATAAAAGCTTACAGCTCATGAGAGAAGCAGGTTTGTTACAGCTGTCAGTTGCACTAGCAAAATGTATTAGTCATTTAATGTCCTTTTTTTTTAACACCAAAAGCATCCTATAATTACGTTTATGTGCCCTTCCTTATAGGAGGCTTTGCACAGTTCTTTATTTTCATAATGGAACAGCAATAATTAAAGTGTCATGAGATGATTGGTCTGTCAGTGAGTTTGATTGACCCACATATTACCAAACCCCATATTTAAAAAAAAAGTGGATATTGGACTCAAAATACCCATCTCCTTCTCCATAGTAGGAAGATTAATAACTATCACTTACTTCAAGCACTCTCTTAGCCAAGAGATCTATACAAAAGTTCAGATGGTTTCTTTTAAAGGACAGATGCCTTAACAGGAGTCAACTCTCATTTCTTTCCTGCTTTCAAAGCAATTTCAGCTTAGAAGTCTTGAGTACCAACATCTAAAGCACTCTAAAGTCAGCCTTCCAACCAATACTGATAAATCCCAGCAAAATAACAATGTGAGTAACATTTGCGCATGCAGTTGATGGCATGTGGAAGAGCATTAGGACCTCAAGGCTTTGTGGTTCATCATCACACAGCTGCAAAGCCCAAGACTGTAGAAAGTAAAGAGCACTCCATTTTATCTCTCAGCAACCATGACAGGAGAGAACACTGCACCCTTTGCAGTAGCTCCTAGGTAGAATTCATGTTGGATGAAAGCACTCAAAGCCTGTCCTATTCCTATCTCCTCGAGAACAATGGGAATGCTTAGACCTCAGCAAAACCATACCTGAACACAGACTCAGCACTTAGTGGGACTTAACTGGCAGGAAAAATGCACAGAGAGAACCCTTGCCCAGTACCAAGTCTCCTGGGTCATTTCATCCTCTCTACTTCCCATCTGCTCTCTGAGGACTTTGTGTTCTTCAGAATATGAAATCATGAATTAAGCACAAAGGAAGGATGCTTATCACAGAAATGCTAGTGATAGTTCACTTTAAGCAAGATTTTCAACTAGTATGAATCAGTTCCTGCTACTCACAGCCCAGCAGTGGAGAGCATGAGAACCACCAACGCACTATTATGGGGGTTTTGTTTGTTTTCACATGTCAGACCTCGGTATTGTATGAGCATGTGTGGCCTTGTTAACATTTCAGACAGTGAGATTAAACTCCTAAGACTCAGCTTGCCATAGAAAGGAAAGCAATTGACAATTTGTGGAATCAACTAAGGCTGGTAGAAAGACATCATACATTGAACAGAGTGAGTCTTCAGACCCAAAAAACTGAAGTGTGACAACAGAGAGGTCCCTAGGAAACAAGGAAAGACAAGGAAGACTATGTTCTGCCCATGGATTTCTCAGCGCAAGAAGGATAAATTGGTAACCCCATCTTGGATGCGTTTTGAACTGCTTTGATGCCTGACCTAAGTAAATTACTAAAAGCATAATCTCAGTTTCAAAAGTGTGAAGTCTAACTTAATTTGCAGAGCTGGTGCTGTGTTTGCAAGAAGAGCCAACATCTCCTTGATTTTGTTTAAAAAAAACCTCAGGTTATTAAGTTCTGTCATTAAACATGCTTTCTTCATGCTTCTGTTGAGAAAGGTGTCAGAAAAATATACCCTTTAAAAAAAAAAAAAACAAAAAACAGCATCTTCGCAGTGTTACAAATCCCATTCATAGCAGCCTTTCCTGCAAGGACACCTCATTCCTCACTGGAAGGAAATAATCCACCGCTATAACATACCGGCCTTGCAGCACTATTCAAGCAGGAGGAACACACAACAGTGGAAGGGGTGTCTGCCTCTATTTAAACTGCAGACACACCACACAGAAATAAATAATGAGGACTAGTCATACAGCACACAAGACACTATGTTCTGTACTTTAGAAGAAAGCATCAATTACAGAAGGGAAGGCAGCAGTATAACATAGGAATAGGCTGATGCTTTGCACAGACCACAGTGAGCAATATGACCAATAGCCTGGACAAGCTATTTCTCAGAAAAAACCCCACTCATTTCAGCTTGGATCTACCTTTCATTGTGGCTGACTCTACACCCATCACTTAAGACAGCACATCCAGTGCACTGTACTATTTACAAATGCAAAAGTGTTCATTCACGTAGCTCACCACAGGCTTTATCCTGAAAACAAGTTACACTCCCTAAGAACTAAAACCTTTTGCCAATGGATGGCTGACCCTTGCAGCAGCTGTGCCAGGTGTCTTCCACTCTTCTGTGTAGACTCCACACCAGCCTCCCAGTTACAATGAAAACAGTGGCTGCTTCTCAGTAAACAGGTGATGAGATTTTAACTTTAAAATAATAGCAGGTCTGCCCTAGTTTCTAACTAGCTTTACTCTGTAATTTTTCCTCCCCATTTGCTTGATTTTAGGTTACAATGACATACCTTTCTAAACAATTCCCAGATATATTTTCTAGTTCCTATATTCTTCTCCAAAAACCTCTATTTGACACTAAGTCTCACAGTGCACTGGCCAGGACAGAAGACTATCACCCAGAAGGGATTACACAAGACCCATACACAAACATGTCCACATTCCTCAAATACTAAATGCCAGGTTAGTACATTAATCTCTCTTTCAGATCCTCCTTAGCACACACTCCTCACCTTCTAAAGAGGAAAGCGCTAGGGACGTGTGCAGGCTGGAAGAGTGGAAAGGCTGGGGCTCTTCACTTGAGAACACCAACTGATGGCTGCAAGTAACATACTACAGAAAACCTAAGCGGGAAGGATCTGCTCCACTGCCTCTTAGTGCACAGCAAAGGGAATACCTGAATTCAAGAATCAAACCTCAGAGGTTGTAAAAATGTTTTTCCATCCAATCTCAGCTCTTAGCAAAGGTAACTGAAGTGAGATAGAGAACTAGACACAACTCCTCCTGACTTGAAAACCAGGAATTAAGTGCCTGCTGTTTCCACAATTCTTGAATAAGTTTCATTAGGATGCCATGGGATTCCCATTTGATAAGCAGTTAAGACTTCGAGGTTTTTGCTCTTTCCTTTAAGACCAGGGTCCTAGATTTGTCACCCAAGACCTGAGAGTCTCAACTGGAAGCTAGTGTGTTTCCACTGGTTTGGTACAGAAATGAGATATGCCTTCAAAGCAGCCCCTTTGGCAAAAAAAAAATCTATTTCTCAAAATATTTCAGAAACAATCATCTGCTCTATGAGGTGCAAAGCATCTGACTTCTAAGTCAGCTGGTTCTGTGGCAATAAAATGACAAAACACGTACTTTCCAGGGTCAGCAGTGCTGGTGCCTTTCGGCACAGATTAGCTGTACGTGCCTGATGGTGTCATAACTAAGGACAATTAGTGAGTTTACAGCAGCCTCCAGCATGTTACTCTGAAGATACAGATACATGAGTCATAAATAGGCTCTTTCAGGAAAACATCAGTACAAACATTTCTGCTCTCTACACAAAAAGCAGTGCTGTTTAAAGGTTTAAGGTACTGAAGTGATAAAATACTGCACCGAGGGTGTACTTTAAGATACTGTACAAACCTTTGTGCCAAAACATTCAAAAATCCAACAAAAGCAGGAACATATCATGCTGGTTCCATAAATTAATATGAGAATTATGTGACAGATACCTTTGGAGATACTTCATTTATTAGAAATCTTTGTTCCAGCCTGAAAAATTCTCTCACAGGTGGTAAGAACCGGCAGGAAAGCAAACACTGCTCCTGAAGCAAAAAGGTGACATGCTGAATTACACGGAGAATGAACAGCCTCCTCCTGCCAGCAGGCAAGGGTGCTGTACACTTACCGATTCAACCGCATAGAGGTTTGCAGGACCTGTGCAGCAGGCAAGTGACTGCCAGGACTGAGGCAGCATCAAGAAGCTCCTCTCGGGCTCTGGGCTTTGTTGTGCCACAGAAGTTCACACACAAAAACCTTCTGCTTCGATTCTTCTAAACCAGGTGAAATAAATGGGTAACAAACAATAAGCGAAGGGAAAAGGAAGACTGAAAACAAGAGGTATGTGATTAAAGGGTCTCACTGTGTATAAGGCCACAGCCACTCCAGATTGAATTTAAAATGCACACACGAAGCGTATTATCTGCAGCTGCTGCTCAGTCTGGCCATTACCCTAATTTCTCATGGATATCTCAGAAAAATGTTACTGTAAATCTGTGCACTCAGATTCATTACTAGCACCTAAACCTCCATCTGAAATGTCCACCTAAGTGCTCATATATCATTCTTTTTGTCATTCAAGCAACAAAATAATTTTCTTTCAGTTTAACTACATCAAGTATTTTCAGACTCATACTTTCCACCATGAGTTACCAATGTCACACCATGTGCACATGCCCAGATCTTATCGAAGTGTATAAATATCTGATCAGAGAGTATAAAGAAGCTTGAACCAGACTTTTCTCAGTGGTGCCCAAGGAAAGGACAGGAAACAAAGGGCACAAACTGAAATACATGAAATTCCATGTAAACATAATGAAAAGTGTTTTTTTTAATAGTAAATGTGGTCAAAACACATAAAAGACTGCCCAGAGAGTATCCATCCTTGGAGATATTCAGCACCCAATTGAGCATGGTCCCGAGAAACCTGCGGTAGTTAATCCTGCTTTGGGCAGGAGGTAGAACTAGACAATCTCCAGATGCCCCTTCCAACCTCATCTACTCTGAGATGCTGTGATATGGTGGTTGTTAGCCTACTATTCAAACAAGCAAGTGGCACCTAAACTGGGGACAGTAAACACATGAACAGATACACAAGCTAAATCAATTTATCACAAACTATTTTTTTTTAACTTGTTCTTTCCTTTTCATAGCATGTGTATATCATACAGCTGTCTACCTACACCCTTGTGACAGTTGTGATGGTCTGCTCTGGCATGCCCCAAGTTCCTCACATCATCTTGGGGAATATTAAATTGAAATGTCATCTTTCAGATTAGATAAATCTGAGTGCCTTTCTGTATTTTTGTCAGCAACAGAGTTCAGAGACAAGGCTCCTGGATGCAAACAAGCTTTGCCCTAACATTTACTGACTCCTGGAGAAGAGCAACTGAGCCGAGTATGAGGATGGAAAACCCTCCTGCATGAAAATCAACAACCACATACAAATACAGTTTACAACAGGCATTTTACACACTTGTTATAGAAAAAAACTTTAAAGGCATCAGCATCTGGAGAAATTGAATTGCTGTAGTGAGAATGTTTTGCCACCTCTAAATGACCTGTTAAAGCAAGTAAGGTTTGAGTAGACACCTGGACATGAACAGAGAATCGTTCTGTGCCCCTAGCTAGCATATGAAGTGATGCAGCCCTGTAAAGTTGCACTCAAAGGAAAAATATCCAAAGACGTGCATTGGAGGCAAAGGATTGGATTCAGTGCAGAGGAAGACAACATTAAGCAAGACAAGCTGCACCAATTGCAGACAGAAAATGAGATTAAGATAAATCATTACATTAACAAAACTGAAAAAACTCCTTTTCCACTCTGCTTCTACACAGGGCAGAACATTCCTTGGCATGGAAGAAACTTCATGGCTGATGTGAACTGATCCATTAACTTCATCTTAGAAGGACACTGCAACTTATCCAACATAAGTCCATGCCAACATCACCTGTTTTTGCTCCCATAGATGTTCACAGGACACACATCAAATCTAAGTGCCACTAACAAGACCTAATCTGCAGAAAACACTGACAGTGATCTCTAGATGATCATTTTCTATGTCAATACAGAACACTTTTAATGGGAAAAGACAAACCTCAAAATTAAAAAGGTGTCAGTAGTACCATGGAAACTCATTCCAAACAACCTCCCTCCCAATGCATTTGGGTATTTTGGGATGGTACTGCAGTATGAAACTTGGCATCTCACCCTGGAATTCAGGAGAATTGTGTATTGTGAATACGCTTTTACATGTAAACCTGCCCAGGAAAAGAACATAGAAAGTGTTCAAAAATAAAACAACACAACTTCCCCTGCCCCCAAAAAACAACAACAAAACACCCAAACAAAACCACTGTCTAAACATCACCAACTTTCAACTTTTTTACATAGTTCTAAGCAATTAAAGGTGAGGTTTTGTTGTTGTTTTTTTTTTAAAACTGCCTCTTTTTTTCTCAGTATTATCTGGCACATGAGGTATAAACTGTGACCTGATAATTCACTCCAGTGCTGAAGAACACCATTAGGAATATAAGGGCCATACAAAAATTATTGAAGACTTAATTTTTTACAGATTTTTAGCTGTAAGATAGCTAAAAACCATATCTGAAAAGCTGACAGGTTTTCATCACATCTTTTAATAATAATTTCAAAGTCAAAATTTCTAGATATTTTCTTATTGTCTTTCCTTAGTCCTATAAATTGATGAAAATTAAACATCTGAAAGTAGTTTCAGCTAAATCAGATGAACAGTGAATTCCACAAAATAATCACCGAAACTACCTTGCTTTAAAAAAAAAAAAAAAGCCTTCATCTAAGTAGGGCTATGCTACAGTTTTCACAACTCTGAAGTAAAATACATACAATTGCTTTCAACACTCAAACTGGCATTAAATAGATACATCACCAGAACAGTAAATGAACAAGCAAAAAAATATACAGTTAGTACACCAAAATATTTCATGCCTTTGTTTTGGGAATAGGGTTCTTTTAACACAACTGACAGTAAACGTATTTTAAAGCTACTCCTCAGATCTATGCCTTGCCTCCAGCATAACTCAGATTTGTCACAGATAGTCCTAAGTCAATGCCAGCTTAGTAAAAGACATCTTTCTCTCTGGCACCTTTAGTGGAAAGCAAAAGGGAAGAATCCATAGGCATGGCAGTACAGGTAAGAGCTTCCAGAAGACACAATGTAGAATTATACTGCTGGGAAAATAACAGCTAACTGCTTATCTTGCTAATTGCCATTGGCAAGCCTCAAAAAGACACAGCACAGATGGGGAGAGGGAAAGGACACAAGCGACAGAGGCAACAGGAGGAAGGAGGCCTCTCACCCCAAACATACACTTTTCCTCCTGTTCTCCATTAATGGCACATACATTTCCATCACCATTTCAGGTTTTTTTTTTTTTAAAAAGACTACATGAAACTTTACAAGAATACCATTTCAGCTTTAGTTTCCACCAAGAAACACCAGATGACTAACAAAAAGCCACCAAATTCACATGACACATTGCCCAGATATTGCCTAGATGTGTCTGTGCTAGACCTACATCTTTCCTACATATTCAGGAGAAATTGATTTTAATATTTTCCAGGAAATGACAAAGTCTTTCTTGTGCATACATAATTTGGGAATTATTAACCATGTTAATGCTGTAGCCTCAAAGAGAGCACACATGCTTTCATCCATACTGTTCTAATCTGGGTCAGCAACACAACGTGCACACCATTCCTGCGCTGAAATGAAAACACTCCCAATACCTTTATCCTCAACCAAATGTACATGTCATAGATCAACACGTTGATTTTAAAGGCAGAACAGAAGTTAGCAAGGCATTAGACCTCCTGATCATACAGTAGTTGCAAAGCTCTGAGTACATAGCATGGGAAACAGTGACAATGGTCCAAGTTCACCAAACCACTGAAGACAGCTGTTTGAATCCACCTCCACTCAACAAAGCATTTAGACACAGACTTAAGCACCTTCTTGATGCAAAATCTTCCTCATGAGGTGGGAAAATATGGCGCGTTCAGAAACAGATGGGAGACATGGTGAGCGATTAGTCTATACCTTGAGCTCACTGACTGTGCTGGACTTAAAAGCAGTGGCACATACTCTATAACTAACCTCAGAATGATTTCTAGGGACACATTAGATGGCTGAAAACTCTTCCAAGATAAACACTACCCTGACTCCACGGATGCAATGAACAGAACACTCACTGCCAAGGCTGCCTCAACCAGTGAACAGTGAGAGAATAGGCACTTCAGTTTTTATTTACTGAATCAGTGCCAAAAGTGAGGTGGGTTTCTTTATCTTCCCCCCTTCAACATTTGATTTTCAGGCTTCCTGAGAAAGCTTATAGCAAAGATCCAATATGAGCCAACACTCCAAAAAATTCTATTAACTGACTCTCTTCCAGAACACTTGGTACATCGCTCCCTTTAATAAACATGTCTGCTTGCATCATACTCGGTGTATTTTGTTGTTTTGGTTTTTTTTAGTACTACTGCTACCAGGGACAGCTGAACAAAAACAGGAGGGCTATTTCTCAGAAGTTCACCTCCTTCTGCTGTTTATCCCTCCACCTGAAGGCAACTGTGACTACATCATTGTAACTACCACTGCAGCACATACACCAAACAAGCACAGCAGACAACCTGTACGGGGAGAGATCCTGTCTCCATCATGAGGTACCATCTGTCAAACAGAAGAGGTATAGAAAGAGCAGACAGGATTTTGGTAGCCTCTCTCAAGGGACAAAGTCAGTCCCACACTGGAGCAGGTATTTGGGAGGCAGGGGGGCCCCCTATGAATACTGATGTAAATGCAGGTTCCTACCCAGCCCAGTGACAATCTACCAGCAGGCAGTGTGTTATCTGGCAGTTCTTCCTCCATGGCAGATGAGACATATAGGCAGTATACTCTATTTAGAATGTCTCCCGACAGGATGAGACATCTGTGGGTGTTTTCAGCCTTGTATCCAAACAAAGCTCAATTATCTTTCTAATCATATACTCATAACATTCTGGCCACAAAAAAAACAGTTACTGCTCACAGGAATGCATTTGACAACTAGCTAAGGATAATGGCCTTTGTATAAAACAAATTAAAATGTTTTAAAACATTTAGATTTTAGAGATGTACTGAACAAGACTTTACAATTGATAAAGCCTTTGATGAAGTCATTCTTGCAGGCAGAACCTATTACTTTGAGTGCTGCAGGTCTCTGCAAATGTCAAGCTGCCTTTGGTACAGAGCAAGCCACGTGTGCAGCTTCCAGTAAAGAGAAAAAGCCAGCCAGTTTTTAAGCTTCCTAGGGCTGGAACTCCAGACGCATCTCGATTGCATGCAGTTAACCTAGGACTCCTTTCCCTACGATCTGCTAAAGAGAGATTCTAACCCAGGTTTCTACCTTTTAACTTACTGTGGGAATTCAAGGTACTCCAAGTTTACACATTTTTTCTTGATGAAACCAACCTACCTAAGAGCTACAGCTTAAGGCAAAGTGATATAATAAAAAACTTAGAAAAGACAGAATCAAGTAGAACAGAAAAAGAGTTATCCAGGCCATCTTCCACCCCACAGTAGTTACACATATCTATGTCATTTCTGCCAGATAATGGCTTATCTCACCGCAGTACTGGAGGCTTCAAGTGTCCCTAAGACACACATTCCAGTGCTTAACTATGCTGAATTAGAATGTTTCTTTCCCTAATGTCTAACCTTAACCTCCTTTTCGTGTCAAAATCAACCCATTAATGCCCAAAGGGCATAAGTAGTAGTAACTCCACTTTGTTCAACTCTGTTCCAGTTCTTTACGACTTTGAAGACTTAATACCCACCCTTTCTTTACCCAAGTCTTTTTTCTAGCTCATAGATCCTGGTTTGCAGACCTCTGACTTTCTCATACTCCTCCCTGGAATGTCTCTGGTGAGTTTTTTATATTCCTTGATGCATGATGTCCAAGTCTGGAAAAAGTACCTCGGTGAAGAAAAACAGTATACCTATTATTTTACTGAAAAGACAGACAGTAGCATTGAGGTCATGGAGACATTTTAAGTTTCCAAAAATCCTGTCTGTAGTGGGTTAACCTTGGCTGAGCATCAGGTGCCCACCAAGCCACTCTATCACCCCCTTTTTCTTCCCCTCTCCCTCCTCAGCAGAGCAAAAAGAAAGGGGAGGAAAATAAGATGAGAAACAAAAAGCAGTTT
>JAVSBS010027774.1:20156-45380 GCA_033124195.1 Coracias cyanogaster | reverse complement strand
CCCACCCCATCCCACTGCAGGGGTGAATGTTGGGAAGAGCCTTGGTGCTGTGCGAGCACTGCTCAGCAGTAGTCACAACACAGGGGTGTTATCAACACCCTTCTAGCTCCCAGCACGAAACACTGCTGCCATGTGGAAAAACCAGCTCAGCCAGACCCACTGTACTGTCTTTTCCCATTGATTTACTCTGAAGTTTATTGGCATTTAACTTGCTAAAGCTAACCTAACCTGGTTTTGAGGCTACTAGGATAAGCAGTGCATGGTCAAAAGACATGACTTTGCATATTCTTTAGAAGTGACCCAATCTTGCATAGCAACTGAAATGCAAATGAAAGTGAGTTACCATAGTAAGATTTATCAAAACAATGGAAAAAGCAGAGATATTGAACAGTGGCTGACAATTCACGATCATTCTGGAATTAACATAGCTCTTCGCATGGCACTGTTGAACCATTCACAGAGCCCCTCAAAAAAAGATACATGAGTGAATAAAATGAAAGCTGCGAAGCAGTGGCCCTAGAGTGCTCTAAATACAAACACCAGAACACAAACAGGTATGCACACATGTACAGGATAGTTTCGTCTGTCCTGAACACTGGACAGACATATGGCAGAAGGGGAGCCTGCAAGCATTTTATAAAAGCAAGGTTTGATTCAGTGAAAAGTGCCACCTCTTGGTGGCCACTGTTATCACTACTTTGTCAAGCCTGTGCCTAGAGCAAATAACCCCTGCACTTCAAGCTTATATGATACTGAGCTTAGCATAAGCTTGGAAGCTTAACAAGAAGACAGGATACTGATTTTATAATGAACGACCACAGGTACAAAAATGCTGGTCATATATTCATATTCCCATAACTTGTTTCTCCTCACTACACTGCTTCCTGAAAAATAAATGTTACTAGAGCAAATTCATTCTCCTGAATAATTCAAGTTCTGATTTAGTAACCTATCTCTACCTACCTATCTATATAAAGGCTGATCCTTTCTGTAGAGCTTTTCAAACTTCAAAATGAAGTTAGTAAGTGGCAGGTACTGTTGCCAGCGTGGCACCCAGAAGGAGGGGACATTCCACAACAAATCACACCACTTGAGGATTTTAAACTGAAAGGGAACCCACAGAGAGTAATGAAAATAATACCTTTTCTCTAATTAAATTAGAGACATCAACCATTCAAGGAGCTGACAGTACTTCCGTAGCAGCACTGACTTAATACTAAGCAAACGCTGATTGCTTCCTGCTGAAGTCAACCCAGGGTTGCTCTTTAAGTGTTTGTCCACGATCTATGGTGGTAGGTCACCTTCAGCAAATGAACAAATGCATTTCAAAACAATTTGAACAAAGCAGACATTTTAGATTGAGGCCGTGGTCATTTGATAATCTGAATGGTTTAATCAGCAGGTGTTCCACTGAACCACAGGAAGTTGTTTCACAGATTTAAGAGGTCGGGGGACAGATCACTATGTACATAGGTAGGAACAATCAAACCGGCATTCTCTCCTGTGTCTGGGGTGAGACAAGATAGTTCTGTCACCTTACTGTTGAGCTATTTATCTGATGACACACTAAAAAAAGAAACGAATAGACTTATGAATCATAAAATGATACTAATGGCAGCAGATGATGAAATTCATGACTCAAGCTACTATGATTACCATGTTCCAAATTATACTACTTGCATTTCTTTTATTTATTCCTTTGCAACTAGTATAATTTGTAGTTACCATTAATTAAATGACAGTCATAAATGGAACTTCTAAAAGATAAAAAATGAATCATGATGTTGAGCCAAAAAGCAAATAAAAATGTCAAAAGGTTAACTTTATAAATGCCTTGAGGAGTAGTATTAAGATATTAACACAACACGCCAGTCTGTCAGTATGCTCTGACTAAAAAATGATTTGTATTTTCAATAAACAATGTTTGGCGTTCTGGCCCATCTGACAGCATTTACACGTGGTTTCCTGCCACTGCGGTCTTGCAAAGGACTAAAGTGGTAACATCTTGTAGAGTTAAGACCAGCAGGAAAAAAATACTGCAATGTATGTTCACAGCCCAGAAAATCAACCATGTCCTGGGCTGTGTCAAAAGCAGCACAGCCAGCAGGTCAACAGAGGTGATTCTGACCCTCTACTCTGGTGAGACCTCACCTGGAGCACTGTGCTGCTTACACCTGGTAAGGACAAAACCTGCTGTTGAGTCATCTACAGGAACAATATCTCGCATCGCAAAGCCTCAAGGCTCACACGCACCATCTTCTTCCACTTCAAATGAGGACTCTTTCTCCAAAGCTGTCAAGTCTGCCAGTATCCTGTATAATGATGCCAGGTGGTACAGCTCTTGGCTCTGCTGAAACACCAGGTCACAGAGTTGAAAAAGGAGATCAAAAGAAGCCAGAGGACTGCTAAATTGACAGATTAAACTTGTAATACCACACTTCTGGTGGACCAGAACTTCTGGTCCACACTGGGACTGTTGAGATGAGACAGAACAGATCCAGTCTGCTTGACCATGCTAGCACTGGTTAGGATTGAACAGAAGTTGAACAGCTGGAAATTCACAAGTGAAGAAACGTTGTGTCAGAGTTCTGGCAAGCATTCCCAGCTCTGCTGTGCAGCAAATGGAAAGGGTCTCATCCACAGGCCTCAGGCACCTAACTAGCAATGCAGCGGGGTAACAAATACAAACCAAGATCACATCTTCACACAGCAAGGCAAGTCTTGGTTCTCCCCACCCATTGCTAACATACCTTGCAGCTGTAACACTTACACAGATGCCAGTAAAAAAAGAGAGAATAAAATTAATAAATAAAACATTCCAATTCAAATGGTTTTAACTTATAAGGATGCTTCTACGTGGTGTGATCTTGATGCGTTGCAGCCCCTGAATCCAAAGCTGCCAAAACCCAATTCCAAGTCCTGAGCCCATGTGCTCCCACACAGCGCAGCCTGGCACTAACAGAACAGAACTTGTGTCCTAACAGCAGGCCTGTCCACAACCCTAAAGGGAAGTACAATACAATTGTTTTCAGCCTGTCTAGCCTCAGTGTGTCTGCCATAAGAAATGTATCTTTCAAGACAACTGCCACCAGAGCAGCAGTGTTAAACACTAATGGGGTGAGCAGCTAATGACATGGAAAGACATAGGAATGTTACTACGGATGTTAGGGTGGGCACGAAGATGAAGAGGCGGTGAACAGAACAGCAGGACTCTCCAGAAGTGATGGAGGTACGGCATTCAGAAAGGAGGAGTAGTTCCCACAGCTCCACCCAAGCCATGGAGATAAGAAATGTTAATGTTCTTCAAATCTGCTGAAAGAATTCCTCTTCCCAAAGAAAAACAGCCCTAACCCCAGGCCTGCAGGCTAGCTCTGGCAGAGCCAGAAGAAGTGGTTGGTTGCAGGTGCCCAAAGAAAGCATTTCCTCTTAGGTGACTTTGATACCGTATCTACAGCCAGAAGGCAATTATAGTAGCTGACTTGGGTATCGTGTCCTGAGAAAAACCCAATACTCTTACCAACACACGACTGGTGGATACCAAGGTTCGGAGTAGAGAGAGAACACAAACCTGAAAAAGCAACAAAAATAACAGTCCTCATGAAAGGAAGTTGTCAGCACAAAGACCTGGAACTGCAGGCTTAGTTACCGTTAAAGGCCATAAGAAGATACAAATGTCTTGCGCCCAGGACAGCAACTGAACTCCTTATTTCCCAGCAAAGCAATACTCAGCCTCTGAAGGTCCCCCAAGCTGGTCTGTGCAAGGACACTGCTCCAAACTGCAGAATGCTGATACCACTCTGCAAGGAAGAGTGAAGTTTCAACTGGACTTCTTAGAAGAAGTGGCAAGAGAGTTAAGGAGACCGATTGTTCCTACAGGATCCTTTCAGCCTCCTGTCTCTATCCTCCAAGTACCCATCTTCTAGCCAGAAGAGATGCAGCTGAAAAAGGTGTGTCTCGAACTAAACAGGCAGTCCATTACCATGGATTAGTCAGTATTCAGCTTTGCCAGGATAGCTGTGCAACATGGCCCCAAACCAATGTACTTTCTTAAGGCCTTCAGCAAGTAAGAAATGAAAAGAAAACCAGAGCTACAAAATGACTATAGAAAAGGTCAAAGTAGAAAAACAAACAGAACTGGTGACACCAAGACTGTAATTAGCACTTACTTCAAATGGAAAGGCTGTCTCATACCCTGACACTCATATGTACCAAAAGGTTTCAGAAATTTTATCACAGGTTTTAATAAATAAAATCTATCTGGTGCTATGCTCCACATGTAAAAATTGTATTACTTACAGCTGGTGAAGAGATTTGGAAGAGATTGCAGGTTTTTTTTAATCAAGCATACATGGAAACATCTGGTTTCAGAAAACCAAGAAGAGTAGCCATTTGGGGATTTAAGAAGTACACTTTAGGTTGCAAGGACCACGGAGCAGGAAAGCTGGGCAAAAATTTATTCTATTATGCATGACAGCACAACACGAACCATCAGCTTAGTCTTCTAACTCTATTCAGTGTTTAACACTAATTAAAGGTAGCCTTTTATTAACAGTGAAAGACTGTAATCAGTACTTGGAGAGCATCCCACAGAATTGCTAAACTTTATTTTCATTGACAAAACACAAGGGATTATTCTGTGATTTCTGTAATGAGAATATTCATCACACTAACCAAAAATTCTACATAAAAATTATTTTAAACAAAGGCTTTGTTATCATTGGTTACATACACATTACAGAAATTAAAAAATCATTATCATTTAATGAAAAAAGGATGAAACAGTTTACATGCTATTCCATATAGAACAGCTAATTGGTTTAAGGATGGAAAACCAAGTCTAATAACATAGGTGGACCTGCTAAGGTGGTATCTTCTATCCACTGTGGACTGTGTTACTGTACCTAAGGGTTCTCCAATTCCCCTGGTGCTGCTTCTTGCCCATTACATACTGCATTTTTTACATTCTTCATCCAACAACATGCACCTTCAGTAATTCCTTCACAAAATACTAGTTTGCCAATAGTGTTGTCCAAGAGCAGCACCCAGAGGCTAAATATATTGCTACAGCAACTGCACATTTTGATCAGTCTCTGAAACAAAATGAAAACCTTCATAAAGATAAGCAATGATTTCCTGTAAAAATAAAGATCTGACAAAACTCTTTCAATGCTAACATTAACAGCAACACATTAGAGGCAAACAAACCTACTCATGAAAATCACACCTATATAGTTATTGCAAACAACATCTAAGAACAGGTTACATATACACACACTTACATAGAGCAAATAAGCAGTAGTTTTTGCAAATGTGTGTGCACAGTATTTTGGATGGCAGCAGCACTGCAAAGGACCAACTAGAAGGTTGCCTGCTCTCTGGAAAGCCAACTGCCTTTTTTAAATGCAGAAACACAGAAGAGGCAGGCTGCTCTCCATTTGCTTTACTAGTTGTCAAGGCAGTACTTTTCTTTTTTTTGAAGGCAGTTGCTGTAGGAACAACTTGCCTATCCAATCACAAAAAACCTCCAGCAAACAGGTAACACCCTAGAGCATCTCTAAAGAGAACATGTTACCTGGAATCATGGCAAAGAGAGAGAAAACCGAATACAAAACCGAGTCGCTACAGCTTCATCTTAAAGATCTCTGGCATGGAACAAGATTATTCTCTAAATTTAAAGCCTACCTAAGGGACATTGACCCAGGAACACCACACTTACACCTCTGAACACCTCTTCAGAGTAAAACATACTTAAAAGAAAATGCAGCAAAGACTGTGTAATCACAAAACATGACTGCACCTGGCAAACCTTTTATATGTTCAGATTTTGGATCAGAACTATGATTTCAAAACCAAACAAAACCAGAAGTCTCTCAATCAAACACGTAATGGGAAAGTTCCTCATCTATTGAGCAAGGTTTGCTCCATTCTTCTCTGTTAACTGCATTTTTTTTTCATCTGTCTTCTCAGAATCATGTTCTTCACGTGGTTGATGCTCTTCACCTGGTAGTGGTGAAACTGGAATCACGTCAACTTCACGGAAGCAATCATCCCTCAGCACCTGCTCAGCGGTCAGTCTGTCACAGCAGAACAAATTCAGGAGAAGAGATTTAACTTTATCATCCTACAAACAGAGGGAGAAGGATTTAATCAGTAAGCAAACCAAACTCTTTTACAAATACCAACCAAGTATTTGATGAACACATCTTGTAAGCACTTATGGCCCAAAGCCCTCACAAAAGGTTGTACCATAGCATTCCCAAGGGTCAGCAACACTTGACAGGCATAGTGCTCATTAACAACAAAATAAAAGCAAGCGTTCAGCACCATGTCTGTCAGCACGGTGCCAGCAGATTTCAGAGAAGCATGTAAGTAGTTATTTTAAAATATCAATTCACTGAACTACTATTAAGTTAGAGAAATACGGAAGTTTGGTCCTTCTACTGAGAAGGAACAGAACAGATGCCATTTACCTTCTACAACTTCATCTTTTACCTTTTGTCATACTGCTTTATCTCTCTACAAGAGCACAGGAAAGAAAAAGAAAACCAAAGTAATGGGCTCTAAATCAACAGTAGCTATTTTGCTATTAACCCATCACTTACACTTAGCTCTTTGGATTTATTGGAAGGGATTATGTGCCTAATGTGCTAATGCTTAGCACATTAATGCTTAGCACATTAACAGTGCTACACCCCCTACACAAAACAGAAAACCACAGCAGCTACACATACGCATGAACATCAGCTGCTGTGGGAAGAGCACACACTGAATTTGGACAAAGAGACTGCAAGAAGGACAATCTCAAGTACTGATCTAGAGATCTAGATTACTGAAATTTAGTGGGAATGGAATCCTCCTAGAAGGCGGCTTGCTTGTTCAGTCTCCAAGCCAGCAACACCTCTCTGAGCAGGGTCAATAAAACAGCTAAGTACAAGATACCTCTACACTTCTAACCTATCCCTGTTTCACCCAGACAGAAGAATCAGTGATGCAAAGCCATGTGCTCAAGTAGTCAGAAACCTGAAGAGAGCAATAAGCAATTTCCAACTCTCCACTAATTATCAGAGCCACTCTGGAAAATAAGCCACTCCCCAAATAATCTGAAATCTGGGTGAAAAGATGAGAAATTAAAGCTGTTGATATTAACAGGCAGAAAGGATTGTTAAATCCTTACAAAACTTTTTTTTTTTTTAAATACACAAAACTGGATGCTGAAACACTGTGGACACCAAAGCCTAGCATGGCTAAATGAGTGGCTACAAGGCCTTATCTCTAAATTTTGCTTTTCCTCAACAGTTACCTAACATTAATATCCTTGTTTTAACACTTAACATTATTTTCCTGTGGCAATGTTACATTTGCTGAAAACAACAAATATTTTACTAGTTGCAAGCATGCAATTCCTCTGGGCACGAGACCAAGATGGAAGGGAAATTACTAGCCTGTCAAGAGCCTGCAGATGGGTATGGAGATTAATTCTGAATAAGCTGATTATAGATAAAGCACTTTAAAGCAAAATAGATTTTCCCCAAGAACTGGGACAAGGATTAACAGCCAGAGGTCTAAAAGACTCCCCAAGACACAGCTGAAATATATTTATTTAGTATTGTATTTCTGAGTAAAACTCTCATGGCTGTTCCTCTGCACTGCTGGCAACACAGATTGCTTTCCAGCAGACTTTGGTGGTTGGTGCACGTGCACACACGTGCCTCCAGGATGAATCCTTAAAAACTGCCAGCAATGATGTATTGATTAGGATTCCACCACCTGACAAGGTCAATATCAAATGCTGCTTCTTTTCATCAGGGAAGAAAAGTTAGAGAAACTTGCTCCTATTAAAAGCTGTACAATGAATTAATCCCTGCTAAGAACACTAATGGCTAAATTCATTAATTGTCTTTGAGAAAAAGGCAGCTGTTTGCACTTCAGAAGATATCTGCTGCAGAAGAATAGAAGTATAATACCCTGAAACTGGCCATTTAAACTGTAATTTACAAACTTCACACCTTATTTGTCAAACATCATCACAGTAGAAATTTTATGGAAAACAGGAGTGAACTCCTATTTTTAATGTCCCAATAAATCTTTACTACTTCCTTGAACAATTAAGTTTCCCTTATGCACAAGAGAAAGTTTGATTTTTCAGTATTCGAAAGATTATGATGCATAATCCTGAAAGACGCACTGGGCAGTCAGTTCTGTACAAGTTTTGTGGAATACATTTTAAACCCCCTAGTTATCCCTAACGATGAATCATGAACTACTGAATCTTTTTTCCTATAGTACTGTGTGTTGCATGAGTTACACTTAAATTTTACTAAGAAAGCGAGCAACTAAAATGAGGGATAAGAAACACTATTTACAGAATCACCTCCCTACCCAAATGCATGTTTTATTCTTTTGCAGAGGGATTTGGTAGACAGTTCTGTGCTTTAGCAGCAATGCTTTCATCACTGGAGAAAATTATTAAAAGACATAATGTAGACGGTAAGAGTCATCTAATAAAAGAAGATTATTTGAAGTACTGTGTTATGCAGTTTTACACAAGCTACACGGCCTAGACACTGGAACCACTACAGCTCTGTTAGCTGGTGCCGTGCCATGACAGTATCTTGACCTAACCACAGTAAATAGGATACACTAAGCTCATAATGAACACAACTCCAGTAATTTAGCCCCATGCTTTATCTCCGCAAAGCAGGCAAATGATTAATACACAAGTATAACCAATAAAGAGGGATTTATTATTTGGCTTTTTCCCTTGACAAAACAACCCAAATTTATCTGACCAACAGCAACTCCACTGCCTTGTTTTTTGCTTTTCCATTTAAAGTGTTTTTCTACTTTTCTGGAAGATATGGGGATTAATCTCTAACTCTTCCCTACATCCCTTAGAAAATTCTACCCATTACCTAAGACTTCACTCAAAAGCGAAAGAGAGCCACCTGCTTGCAGGTTTTTTAATACCAGTATAAGGCTTGATTTAAGCAGTTTCATGGCCTTCTCAAATCTAGATAAAGTAGTAAGCTCCCATTCAAAGTAAGATCAACGGAATTAAGCATAATATGAAAAGTAGTCCACATAGATTAAAAAACACAAGGGCAATCCACTCAAGGGAGATGGGAGGGCCACAGGACAAGAACAGAGCAGTCAGTAATTACATAGGCAGAGGTACAGCAAAAAAGTATGAAGCAGAACTACTCTGGGAAGGCTAATGATTTGAAAAAGGTCCATAAATTTCCCAGTCAATTTCTTTATATATGGTGGCATGTCTTTTGTTATTCCAACTTTTATAAGGAGGAAAAGGAATCAGCTGAGCACAGGTAGAAGAGGTTGAAAACAGGCAAGAAAAAAGGTCTTAGCTCCTGGCCAGAAGGTTGAAAGCTTACAGATGGGGAAGAGTTACACAACAAAATAAACCCAAGGAAAGACAAGCGCTGAGGTAAACAATGCACACAGAGAGAAGGCCATAAAATTATCCGCCTATGATTAACATACAAGAGATAGGTAAGTTAGCAAAAGATGGATTTCAAAGCTGAAGACCCAAGCTGAGAAACGTGAAGGCACACAGATCTATTTCTTTCTCAGAAAGCCACTGAGACACTGGGCAAAAATAAACTTCAAAAAGGGACTGAAAATAGAGCTCAAGGTGACAACGGCTGCTGGCACACAGTAGATAGTTGAGAGTAGAAAGAATGAAAGCAGTAACAGAAATCCGTATTGTGCACAATCCACGTGTATCTGTGCGTGTTTCAGAGGCATAGGAAAATTTGTTTCACATGCAAAAAAAAAAACCAACAACGAATAAAGGGCATAATACACTTTAGAACCACATTTAAGTGATTAAAATGGAATTTGCCTGTGCAATCATTATGTAGGAAGACAGATGAACAAAGTCAACTTCCCTGACTTCAGAAAGGGCAGGTTACTAATTCAAATATCTCCTCTGAGGCTGAGCCTGAGGGACTTACTCCTCAAGTCTGTGACTTGGTGTCATTCAGTTAACAGTTGTATGTGAAAAAGTTGCTCCTCCTGAGGTCAGAGTTAAATAAGAAAACTCTTGGGTTTTCAACCTTCTCAAATACCTTTTTATTTTGTGCACGCTACTTAGAATTAGCCAAACAGTGAATTAAGAACATTTTCTCAACCGAGCACTTAAAATGAAATAAAATCAATCATCCACCTCTAAACAAGAGCAGTCTAATCTTCCTCATCTGACAATTAACATACCATAACAAGAACATCCACCTCAGGTGTTCCATCTTCTTTTATGCCAAACTCCTGGTTTTGAACGCAAAGCTGTAAATAAAAAGATACATAATGCATAACACTGGTGGGCTTCTTCCCCCTTTAGTTTAACAAAGCCAAACATCAGTCAAGCAGAATCCGAGTTGCAAGTGAAAATGGATTGTTATGGGAAAATGGTAGGGAGAGCCTGTTTTCCTAATTTTACTTGGATAAGGTTTCAGAAGAATTCCAATCCTGTTGCATTCCAGACTCTCTTCAAGCAGAGCCATCCATCTTAAAAATGTCTTTGTTGTTTTTTTTTTTTTAAACTATTTCACTATTTCTTTTTTTACTCACCTCTACTTGCAAAAACCTTTTTTCTGGAACAAAGATCTGAATAGTGGCACTGAAAGCATTCTAACTAAACTGTATCACATTAATAAATTATAAACATCTATGATATTAAGTTACACTTTAGTTCATGTATTTCTGTAGAAAAATTTCTTCATTTTAAGCAACCGCTTCCTAAACTGGGAATAAAACATGATGAAGAGTGACTTTTACGTGAACCACCTTCAGCTTCCCAGGTAACTGACAGTGGCTACCTATCAACTTGCAGTTTACGTCTCTGTTAGAAGTGTTTTTAAGATGTAAGGCACAGAAAGGACTACTGAAGCCATCACTGTGCAGCTGATGGAACTGCCGGTGTTCCCCAGGAAGACTCCCATGTACCTGGAGCTCCAACTGGTACTCAGCAAGCCAGCTCCAATGTACTGAGCACTAACACACAATCACTCCTGAGAACATCAGCACTTGCTGGGTGGCTTGTGGCTTTTCAGGTCTGGGAGACTTAAACCTTTCCCACTCAGAACACAGGGCACTGACACGCTGAGTTGCAGAGGCAGCAATACAGTGTCAGAAGACAAAAAGGAGACGGAGGAGATGCTGTGCAACACACTGCATAACACAGGAAGGTAGATTGCTCTCTTCTCCCTGTCATAACACATACTAAGGAACAAGACACCTATCTAGGCACTGCTGCCAACAACAAAACACATGACAGTACCATCCCTGCCTTTATCTTTCCTCTCTTCATTTGGGCAACTCCTCAGGGGACACATCACCAAAAAAAAAAAAAGAGAAGAAAAAAGCTCACAAGGAATGACTACAAAGTACAGTAAGAACTGACAATCCACAGAGTGAGGAACAAAAGTAAAATTTCTGTTCATATTACTATATAAATTACATTCTATATTTTACAGAAAAATGCACTGTCTTCTGCCCATAATCATAACTCCCATTTGTTGAAAATATGAACAATTACTTCACCAAAACAGTTCAAAGCAGAAGTTTAGAGATAACATTTATTGCTCTTTATAAACTGTTACAGTTCCATAATATTACTAGGAACTCTCCCCCAGGCCATAACATACCCAGAACAGAAGGCAGCCATAAGCATACATGTCAGAGGCCGGAGAAGGTTGCTGTCCCATTTTCAGTTCAGGAGAAACTAAGCTCAGGGTACTGACAAGCATCATGTTCGCAGCAGCACGTTGTTCCTATGGGGGAAAAAAAATGTACCCATAATTTCAAGCACAACTGACAGCACATTAAAGCAGGTGTATCTCCCTCTGCGCTTTAATGTGTCAGCCAACTTCACCATAGAGTTCTGTGTTGACCCAAACTGAAATGTAAATTCCTCCTTTAAAGGAATAAAGAGATAATTATAATCTGTAACTGTAACAGAAGAATAGGATGGCAGATTTTACTTCATACTGGAACTATTAAAGCTTATAAGATGGTAAAGAATACAAACTGCAAAACTTCTCAAATCAGAAAAAAAAAAACAAACAATCACAAACATTAAAAGACACTTGGCACTGTTTTGTAGAACTGAAGTTCTAAAGTTCAGTTCTGCCAGCTTTCCTATTTTTTCTTCTCTGCCTTTCTGATCTTTACCTGAAGCTAGCTGCTTCCACCCTCCTGGTTTCCAGCATAATTTAGGACTGCCTACTGTCAAAATAAAAGCTGGACCCTGAGTTTCTATCCCTCTCCATGACAGCAGCCAGCACCAGCTATAGCCAGACTGGAAAAGACTGGTCTCCAGATTGCCAGGAGTACTCAGTAACGCATCAGTTACCAGATCCACTCATGCTTTTGAGATCATGCAGAAAATGCAAGCGCTGAGAGGAACTGACACCCCTATGGAGAAGGCATAAACTGAATCCAAGCTGTGAACCATGGGTGGAACTTTCCTGCTCTATCACACGTGAGCCGCTCTTCTCCACACAGCTCACACCTGCAGAGAGGAGTAAAGAGAGGGATACTCCTCCTCAGCTCCTGCTGAGGAATGACACTTTTTGCAATGACACCATTTGCACTGAGCATGACCTTTCAGAAAATTCAGCTGTCAAAACTTTTTAAAGCATCACTCTTCATAACATTAACAGATAATGCATTTCCAAAGCAGAAAAAAGGGTTCTCAGTGAAATTTGCTTTTATTTATACCTATTAATATAATGACGCATTATTACAGCATATATTATTATTTTGTAAATTAAATAGGCAGGAAGCAGACCTCTAACACAAAAATCGTTTCAGCTCAATTTACGTTTAGAAAATCAAAAAGTGACTACTGAACAGATACCTTGCTGTCTAAACACAAGGGATAGCAAAAAAATAGCTTGTTTCTAAAGAATATTAGATTTTCCCCAAGAACTACTACGGAATTCTTTACTACAAAAACCAAGGACTAGATCAGAAGTACGCATAAATACAGGTATATGTAGGCAACATGTAAAATCCTGTTTATTTATTAAATGCTGCGACAGATTAGTTAGAACCCCATTACCTATCAAACAGAAAGGCAAAGACTTCATAGGAGCTTGACCAGCCCTTCCTCAACCTTGAGTTTTACTCCCACCTCTGATGATGATGATTATCATTAAACATACAAGACAGCCAACAAACAACTACAGCAACTTCTCTCTGTTCCACTGTTTTGCATCCCCAGAGCCTACACTCAGCAGTTTTTTTGTTCCCCTGCAAGATTAGATTGTTTACACAAATTTCAACAAGGCTCAAAGTGCCCAACCCTACCCAGAATATTAAGCAGGAGTCTCACTGCTAAGCACAATATTTATCAACAAATCTTTTACACTGTAAACACATTTTTATGTTCCGATATGTAATTCTGATTATGTCACTAAATGTTTTTTTTTTTTTACCTCTGATTTCGTGAAATCAAAGTCTCCAACGATTCCTTGGTTTCGATTCACAGCAAAAACATTGTTTCCATGCAGAGATCCATGTACTATGTTAGCTCCATGCAATGTTTGTAATCCTTGGGCCACTCCTTTCATCACTTTTAACGCCTCCTAATAATTTCAGCGTGTATTACAAAGGTAGATATGGAAAAAACAAAGCACAGTATCAAGTACTTTTCTACCTAGAACTAAAACTTTTTGGGGAAAGTTTGTACATATTCGAAATTTATGTCAATTTTGTTTTATGGAGTATGGATTAATTCCCAATAAGATTATTACGACTTCCACAGCCAGGCAGGAAAACAAAACAAAACGCCCCCCCAAAAATGCAGTTGCTGATTAACAAATCATGAACGTGAAAAAATGTGTGAGGAAGTAAAAAAAAAACACCAACAAAAAAAAAACAAAACAAAACACCCACAAAACTATGTAACTTGGACCTTTAGAAGGAGGTTCAAGCCATCAAACAGAACTAAAGAAAAGACTGTATTGGCTTCCAGCTACCGCGTCTTTGAGAGGGGATGACTATCCAAACCGCCTATACACTCTGTGAGGAGGAGGGAAAAGGAGAGGGATGAAGTAGAGAAGAGGAAAAAATATTACACACACAGGAGTCCTCTAAAACTTCAATACAGAAATTCCTGCCCCTGAACATCTAACATGTTCAACTCCAGTACTTTTAAAACACATATCTGAGGCATTAATTTCAATAAAAGAAAAAAGTATACCCAAGTAAAACCTCTTTTAGAAAGTGATACTGCCTGACCAGATGCTAAGAATGACACTCAGGCTCTCCTCTACAACTTTGTGCAATGTCAGCCACCAAAGGAAGTACACTGGTGAAGTAGCAGCAGCACCTTAAGATACAGCAAAACAGTAGGAGTTCAGTTCAAAAACATACAAAATAAAATGCCAATAGTCTAAGTAGTTGTACTTACTTGTAAAGTTAAAGGTCTATCAGCCTGTAAAGCTCCCAGACTTGCTCCTGGATAGTATGGGACCATTAAATATACCAGAGGATCAGACTTAAAAAACAAAAAGAAAAGGAAAAATAGATGCTTTCAAATATCCAGAATATTGGGAAGCTTAACATGCACTGGATGTGTGATAAATCAATTTACTAAGTTTACTAAGTTTTACTAAGTAGACAGTTTATATAAACTCTGAAAATAAACGTTTTTCAGATTCAACACTCCAACTTAAAAATATGTTAAAGGTCCAACTGTGAGTCTTTCAGCTTAAACTAGAAATCAAGATGATAAATTTGAATCTTGCCTTGCAGAAAAGAAGGAACAATACTTGTAATAATCCAGATTTCTCCTTCTGTTGATCCCAAGCTCTGTGATACTTGGCAACTCTTTCTACAACTTTGGCTTCTGATTTTACATCTACAGAGTAGCCCTTAAAAACAAGAGAGATGTGCAAGCTATTACTCCTAACGACTGTAACATTATTGTATTAAACTTTTATTTAATTAAAGAAATGCATAGTGTTAGGTGCCATCAAATAACTTCCTCTTCTGCTTAACACAAAACTCAATTCCAACTGTCTCAGACTGTTTCCATATTTTCTTACTAACTCTTAGAAAGTTTGTAACAACATGTACTGTGTCTCTAATTTGAGATTTACATAAGACCAGTTAAAGGCAAGAAGAATATTTACAACTATGCCTCTCACAACATGACATCCCCTGGCTTCCCAATTGCTAATAAAGCAAAGGAAAATCAGCAGTTCCTGAAATTTCCCAGTGAAATAATCAGGAAGACAAAGCAGCATCTGCAGAAAGGGGCAGGAGTAATGAACAAGGTAAAACGTCCACCAGATACTAGAAAGAACAGAGTACAGAGGAAGCACTGCTCACTACAGCAGTACTCAAAAGTAGTTTTAAAAAGTCAGTAAGCAATCCAGAAGGAAAACAATGCTTTGTGTTCTACATACGCCAACCAAAACCCTGCCATCGGAAAAGGGCTGTTAAACACAGGCATATGAAGGGAACAGCAGAGTTCATTCAGAATCAGCACATTAATAAGCCAAGGCCCCACCTGCAGCGCTCACTGAAAGCCAGTGCTAACATTACCTTTAAAAGAACCTTCAGGCCATAAATTTCTGAACACACTAAAGGTCGCTTCGTGCTCAATTCCTTCTTGGGTTCAGCATCCAAAAGTTCTCGCTCCAGGCTGCATGTCAGAAGTCCACTGGAATTCTGAAGCACAGGTATCCAGGGTAAGCACGTAGCATTTAACAGCTGGTAACATTCAGAGCCTTCAACTACCCCTCCTCTTTGTCAATCAACTTAGCAAAGCACAAAATGAGTAGGGACATGTTAAACAGTTCCAGCATCTGTTACCATGAGGCAGGCCACGATAAGGCAGCTAATGAAATTCATTCCTTGAACATCCAGAAGAGGGGGAGAAGGAAGAGCACAACTAACAGTGCTCAGAGTGTATGTCCCCAACATGGACAGAGACTGTGCAATGCGTTGCTGGTGCAAAGCCTTGATAGTGCCCAAAACAATAACTGACAGTGCATCCAAACAGAATCTCTGCTTACCATATAGTTCAGAATTCCTGCCTCTGGATAGAGAAGTGGTAACTCAGGGAACCATTTCTGTACCAAACACGCAAGCTTCTCCTAAATGAAGGAAACAAGGCTCAGAGCTTCAGGTCACTAGTTTCTGACATATATAAATATATACTGACATTTGCAATGTATACCCAAGGCAGTCAAATGTATGTTGACCATGACTGTACCTACTTCAACATCATCATTCAAAGTAACACTGCCATTTGCTTTAAAAAAAAAAAAAAAACAAATCAGAAACAAAACCAAAACAAACCAACCCGCAACACACACAACCACATAAAATGTGAATACAGAAGTTCAACACAGACACCTTTTTTAAATCTCTTCTGGGTAAGCAGTGTTAAGGCCCCAAACAGTTCACTCCCTACCATGGAAAACATTTCACGTTTTCTACAAGAGGCTTTAGTGGGCCTAAACAAAGGAAAACAACTTCACTACAGGTAGTGAAGGAGACAGAAATCAAGAGGTAACACAGACCAGGCCAGCACCTCATGCATCTCCAGATCCCACACAGTTGTACTACTACAAGGTAACTACCACATAGAAATGTTACGTCTGCCCTTCTACTCGCTCACAAGACAACGGATTCCCAATCTTGCCTCCGTATAGAGGACTCAGAAAAAGGGCAATCTTCACTTCAGGATAAAAGCCTGTTTTAACCTAGTCATATGGGAATAGTTCTTCTTCTTGCAGGAAATACAGTTTTCTTCAGCAACTGAGTTGACATTTTCACCTGCAGCTCTTCTGGGCCGAGAACTTCACTCCCTTATAGAGAGGGAAAGCAGAGGGAAGGCCTGAAGAAGCTATGTTCCAATAGAGATAAAAATTGATCAGTCTCCATGCCTTCTCCCACAGGTTTCACCAAAACAGGGCCATCTTAGCATTCGACACTATAAAAATCACATTTTCTATTTTACCCAGAGTACACATCACAGCAATTGAAACGCAGATGTTCCTCATACGGGTTTGTTTTAGTTGCCTATGTAGTTTAATACTTACATACTCTTCTTGTTCCTTGGATATTTCCTGAAGAACCCTTTTTCGTAGATCAGCAATTTCCTCTTTTATTTTTGTCATTTCAAGCTCATTGTAATCATCAGACTGCATTAGGAATAACAAAGTTAGTGTATAATTCTCATCCTGCTACTATACCATACAATGGTAACCTACTATATCAGGATTAAAAAACAGCTTCCATGTCACAGTTCAGGAGTTGAACACATTCTCAAATCCGTATTTTACTCAGTCTCCTTCCTGGAAATGCAAAAGAATCCCTTAAAACCTAATAACTGAGAAAGGTGTTCCCAGTAGACCAAATGTGCTATCCCTTTGCCCACTTGTTTCCTAAGGCAGAGAGATTCTTTTTCTGATTAGCTGATCACATATATTCATAACAGCAATGTCATTTATCTACCAGCAATGCCAAGTTCCATGATTCATTCATGTTCTTCTCTCATAAGCAGACATTTTCCGCATGTCACTTCATTATTCAAGAACCCGTTTCCCAGTGGGCTTCATTACTGTGCCTCATTTTAAATCCCTCCTGGAAGTTTACTGCCCCTTTACAATGCTTACAGAGAGACACATGCAGGTTCTTTTATTCTTTAAGCATCATCAGAGTAATTAATGTGCAATCATTAAAAAAGGCACTGAAGCTGAGGTAATATTTGTATTCTTTGGACTGCTCTGAAGGGTAGTGAGGAACCCTGAAAACCAGAACAGACAGTGACTTTTGTCACCAAAGGGGTGGCACATGCATTATTAACAAATTAAAAACTTGAAGTAATCACATAACTAGCACAGTAAAAATTGCTGGACAAAACTGTTCATATTGTGAATAGCAATCATCAGAGGGACTCAGTCAGCAGCACAATGCCATGGCTAGGGACTGAAATGGAGAAGTGGCTACATACTGATTTTTTTTTCTTAAGTCATTCAGGCTTGGTGTCAGGGGCCTGTAAAACTTCCACAGTTAACAGCAAAATTCAGCTCAGAAAACACAAGCTGTTTCTAAACTAATTTACAAAAACAATACTGTAACATTTTCATACTTCCTTAAAGTTTTCCTTTTCAACTAGCTTCCACCTTAACTGGGCCTTTAAGTTTTTCACAGTTTTCTTAATTGATAATAAGTTGCTAATATTGGGTCTTCTATTCCGCCATTCTTCAGAATGTTTTTTGAACTAGGAGGAAAAGAAAAAGAAGAAGAAAAACATCAACATGTGTTTGACCACTCTATTTTATATGCTTTAGTCTAATGCATTAGAGAAACTGCCTGAAGTCTATCTGAATTCAGCTTTGAATTCTTAAGCTTTATCCCAGCCAATCTGTCATCACTAATATACTCCTAGAATTTCTTTGTAAAATGGTAAGAGGACAACTTTCAAAAAGAAATTATCTCAGAAAGGGTTACTAGTATATATCAGCATGACAGAAATAAAAAACGCATAAACTCACCTCAACACTGGTCAAGTAACTGTTCTGTATGACAGCGATTATACTTTGCTCCTGACAAACTTTATGTACAACTCTATTGTAAACACTTCTAATTATTCCCTTCTCTGCTTCACCATGCCCCTGGATTGAATCACACAGAGGAAGATTAAAGACTGATGTCATTCTTTAAGATGTAAAACCTTTACTGAGAAATTCCATTGTTAATGGAAAAAAATAATCTAAGATTTTTCTCTCTTCTTAAAGAGATTCAAGACTTGCAACTGAGTATAAGCATTCATCTAATAGTTCAATAGAATAAAACTATGCATAATTCCAATTTCACATTCAACATGCTATGCAAGACTTTTTTTTTTAAGATAGCACAATTAAATAGATATAGAGCATTAAAGCATGCAACGTTCCTCTATAAAGAGAGACACCGATTCTATCACAGCAGTCACAAGTAGACTAAACCCGTGGTTTGTTGTTAGTACAATGCTACAGGAAAGGACAGGTTCAACTTTTGCTGACATGACCGTTCTCTGGCAGAGTAGGGACTCTCCTTGCGGAGACAATGCAAGTACCTCAAAGAGTTAGCAGAAGAGAATGGAGGAAACACTTATCAGAAAGGGCAAATATCTGGGAAAAAGGCATAGAAAAAGATTACCAGTAAGGTAAGAACACTTGTCTCATGCAAAATGAAAGTGATTAAAATCTATTCATTTTTTAAGACTGGAAAAAGTACATTTATCCACACACATGCACCCAGGGAGGCAATCCCATTATTCTGAACAGAAACTTATTTCTCATCACCTGCATTTTCAACACAGGCACCAAAACTCAGTACAGCTCGAAGAAAGCTGCTCTGCACATAGACAGTGAAGAATGAGTTTTCCCAGTATTTCTTAGCTAAGCCAGTCATACGTAGAGATCAATTCCTATAATCCAAAGCTGTCCTCTGTCTGTGCCTGGAAAACACATCCTCTTCTCTCTGGGGAGCAACCCAAGTGACTTTCTATCACATTCCCACGAAAAAAAAAAGATGTTGCCTTGTAGTGAATAAAGTCATCTGAGGTATTAAGAAGAGCTTTAAATACAAATCAAAGATGTATAAAATATATAGAATTCATGGCACAGTAGGCATGACTAGAACTTACATTTAAGTTAGCATTCAGTTCTTCACAAATAGCCAACTCAACCTTTTCGAGAATTTCATCCACACTGCCAACCACTTCCTCTAAATCTGAAGATGTTTCTGACGTCAGGTCAAAACACTTCAAAGAGAAAAAAAAAAATAACACAAAAAAATTAGCCTTGCAATTGAAAGTAAGTCAGCAATCAGACAGCAAGAACAAGCAAGAAATACAAAAAGTTAGGGCCACTGGAAATCTCACCCGGCTTTGTGTCAGATCTCACCTTTAACTGCCTCATATTTGAGTGATACAACAACTTCTAGAACTAATAAGAGTTAAGATTCACTGTGCAAGAAGAAAGTTGATTCTTGCCTTGATTGGGTTTTATTTTCCTAATCTCATTTTGATTTTTACCAAAAAGGAAACTGTAGGAGAATCCCAATTCTTCTCCTATTGAGTTTCATGTCAAAAATCCACATGTGCTGCCCACGCAACGAAATACAGAAGATGCTCCACATGGCAGTTTCACCACAGAAACACATCTGGGATCTACTTTACAGTTTATCAAGTGTGAAATAAGGTTAAAAATTTCACTAGGAAACCCTACTGTTTTCAAAGAAGTCAGAAATAACTTAGCTTAAAGATGCAAGATACAAAAGGTGCCAGGGAAAAAAAAAAATCAGTAAGATCAGCTTATAATTATACTGAATGTTGTTTTCAGCAGAGTTTTTCTACTCCTGTCTGCAGAAGAAAAGATATTACACTGACAACCAGAACTAAAATGAAAATACAGTCCTGTATTCAATATGTGGGACACAGTCATAATGGAAATCTGTGAACTCCACCGTGTTCATTTACCTACCACGCATGTGTAGTCCACTAAAGATCACGAAAATATTTCATTGCCTTAACCTTAAATGAACTAAAATTAAAAACATTAACAGTGCAAGTGCCAACAGTGAGCTGCTCCACAAAACCTGGAACCACATACTGGAAAGGAGTCATCTAGTCTCTGAAAATGTCCTTGTCTGTCACTGACCTGTGTCCTAGCACAGATTTTGATCGATGCCACACAAGATTAATTTGGACTCAGAAAGAGAGGAAAAGCAGTATTTAAAATAAGGGGAGAGGAAACTCTTCGAAGAAGCATTTCCTCTATGCAACTGCTTACACTGTTTTTTAAAAAGAAGCTAGAATCTGAATTGCAACAGAATAATTGCACACCAAAACCTGAAATTATTACAATGGATAAATGAAATTTCTTTCTCCATCTACCTACCAGTGCTTTACCAACCTATGCCAAAGGTCGGTACATGTTCTGTGTCTCTGAACTGTTCGGGAAACGGATTTGAAACAGGTAAACCAAACGATCACTACAATAACAAATGTTGGCCACTTCCATACGCACAGGGCAGCACTCTGAACTGCACCCGGCAATCAGAAACCCACCTTGTTTGTCCCCTCTAACAAGGGATATGATTACAAACATCTGCAAGCAATGGTATTCATTAACATTACACTGCATATGACATGCACACATCCACACTACTGCTAAACAGCATTTATGGTCAGGTCATGGAACTGTGTTACTCACAACAGCATCTGGCCACAGTAAATCCCCTGGGTACAGTGAAACGCAAGTGCAGAAAACCTACTCACTATGAAAGGGCATGACCCTTGTGGATTTTGTACAATCTACACAGGAAGGCTGTGCTGACACAAACTGAGAATGTCTACACACAAGTGCAACAAGGAGGTCAAGGAAGCTGGGCCTGTTGGAATGGAGAGCAGCTTACAACTTTCCCAGGAAGATTAACAGTCCAAAACAGAGCAAGAACACAGATACTAAGCACAGAGACAGAAAAGCCATAAAGTTTCCTCCCTGCTTTGCACTTTTTTTTACAAGCAGAACTTAGTGGATAGTAACCCACTTCCACCATCCAACTCCTTGTAAGACAATTAAAACCTACTCAGTGTCAATGCTCCAAACCTCCTAAAACTCAGACAGAGAGATACAGCATCAGAATGGTATTCCAGAAAATAGGGCAGGACGTGCAAATAGAAGTGGACAATTTCTTTGCATAAATTCTCCATACTCAGCACTTCAATAAGGAAAAAAATTCTAATATATATATATGTCTGCAGCTTGTACCTAAATCATGTTGAGTCAGATTTGGCTGCTTCTTTATGGTGTTCTTTCATCACCACTTTCAGCAGCATTTATGAACTAGAACCTTTTGAAATCCAAAGACTTTGTATCCAAAAGCCACTTGAAAGGACTAATTAAAGCATTTCAGTCACACAATGAACTGACAGAGCACATCCCTACACAACTTATACTTGCATGAAAGTACTGAGCTGTATACAAAAGATGTCCTTTCATAAGAAAGAGTAAACTCCAGCTCAGTGCAAAGGTACACTAAGAATAAAGGTAAATTAACACTGTTCCTCAACACATTACCTTTCCCTCTGGAATGAGGCACTGTCATTTAGTATCGCTGCTCATACCTACAATTGCTCCTTCCCCAGGCAGCCATCTATACTAATGTCTACTCCTCACAAGCTCAGTTAGACAGTGTCATACTTTTATCTTTTTCACCAACAGGAAAGACTGACTGTTCACCTTACCTTTGAGATAACACCGAACCAGTCAGCCAGAGTTCGCAGAGCTGTGTCCGTATCATCTCTGACACAAATTAATTTCTTCATTTTAACATTTTTCCACGTAAAGAACTGTTGAAATACATCCTCAGAGTCATCTGCTTCAGAACCTTGATCATAAACCATCTCCAGAGAAGCAGACAGTTCCTGTGCATCAAATGAATCAAAAACAGGTTTGCAAAGCAGAATAATTTTGGGACAGTATACTAGCTATAAAAATCAAGACATTTAACACACAAAAAAGTTAGCACTACCTCCTGGCATAAAACTATTTCTACTACAAAAGCCTCTTTCTACACCCAGTGTAGTATATTTTATATTCCACTCCCCTCTCAGATCTAGTAGCAGTATGTCTACCAGAAAATGCAATGCAGGAAAGGATCTCACACAGAAATCAGAGTCTGATTTTTCCCACCAAGACATGGAAGGAAAGACACCACAAAAATACTAACTGCTCATAAGAAGTCATTTGTATTCTAGTTTCTTCTTCCCTATGGATTGGACTTTAGAGCCATACACATCAGGATAAAGAGCAAAATACATAATGCTCCTCACAGAACTGCTCAAATACAAAAACCAAATTGAACTTGTATTAAGAAACAAGGTGCACAGCCAGACACCCGAGGAATGCTTCTGGACTGATCTCTCCCTTCAGAAATCAAATCTCTTCTTATGCAACTTCGCCATCACACTGATTCCTAGATGGAACAGCAATTACCTATACATCTGACACCTGAAGGCCCTCTCAAAGAAGTTTTACAGTCTAGAAACTTGTATTTCCATCTAATAGCCAAGTATTCTGCAAGTATATGAAGCACAGGGTCCACCTACTTTTGACCTCTATTGGAAAAGCAATTGAAGAGCTGACAGAAGGCAGCTGTTCCTTGCACCTGAGTGGAAACTCCCCCGCTGAAATATACATGAGAGCTACACTGGTGTTTGCAGCCTATTTGTTGTAGTCTGAAAGAGGAAATTCTCACTCAGTAGTGGGCTTTAGAGTAGATTAAACTATTTCAGTTGGAAGGGACCTACAACATTTAGTCCAACTGCCTAATCAATTCAGCATATTGAGGGCACTGCTCAAATGCCTCTTAAACACTGACACACTTGGGGTATTGACCACCTCTCTAGGAAGCCTATTCCAGTATCTGAGCACTCACTCATTAAAGAGATGCTTCCTAATGTCGAGTCTGCTCCCAGAAGCACTGTAAAGGCCTTTCAATAGTACCCAGTATAATCTCCTCCAGGAACTGAGGTTAGACTAACAGGTCTGTAGTTCCCTGGGTCTTCCCTCACATCCTTTTTGTAGATGGGAATAACACTGCCTAGCTTCTAGTCAGGGGGGACCTCCCCAGACTCCCAAAATCTTTGGTAGATGATTGAGAGGGGCCCTGCCATAACATCCTCTACGTCCTTCCATACTCTGGGATAAATCCCACCAGGCTGCACAGACTTCTGAACATTCAGCTGATACAGCTTTTCCCTTACAATTTCAGTGTCAACAAATGGAAAGTTACTGTTCCCACACTCATGGTCCTCTGACTCAAGGGACCGGGCAGCCCAAGGTCTCTCAGTATTATTAAAGACTGAGGCAAAAAACACACTGAATGCCTCCACTTCCTCCTCATCCCTATTAGTCAGATGACCATCTTCAACAAGTATCAGTCAAATCTTTCCTTTCGACCTCTCTTGTTATTAACATATTTTAAAAAGCCTTTTTATTATCTGAAACAATACTGGCCAGTTCCAACTCTAATTGAGCTTTGGCCTTTTGTGTCTTCTCCCTGCACAAATGAACTACAGCTCTGTACTCTCCCTGCAAAGCCTGAACTTGCTTCCAGAGATCATACTGTTTCTTTTTCCTCCCAAGCTCCATGAGAAGTTCCCTGTTCAACCAAGCTGGTCTTTCTGCCCTGCTTGCTTGACTTACTAGACAGTGGAATTTACTTCTGTGCTTCTAAAAGGTGGTTTCAGAAACTGATTGGTCCCAAGGACTTTTAAGCCCTCAAAAGCAGATTCCCCGGATACTCTGCCAAATAGCCCCCTGAAGAGCTTAAAAGTTCGCTCTCCTTTAAGTGCAGGGACAAGTACAGGGTAGCAACTCTACTGCTCTTTTCTCTTATTACACTGAAAGTTTTAAACTCAAACCATTTCATGATCACAGTGCCCAAGACAGCCAGCTACCATCACATCCCCCATGAGTCCTCCTCTATTCACAAACAGCAAATCTAAGAGGGCAGATTTCCTAGTTGGCTCACTGAGTACCTGTGATAAGAAGTTATTTCCTACAAACTGTAATAATTTCCAAGACCTGCTCATCATAGCAGTATGACATTCCCAGCTGACATCTGGGAAGTTGAAATCTCCCACAAGGACAAGAACTACCAACCCAGAAATTTCTCCTACTTGCCTATAGAATAACTCATCAGTGCTTATCTCCTGGCTGGCTAATCAGTCATAGACAACCATTACAACACCTCCTTTGTTTTCTATCCTCCTAATCCTTACTCAGAGGCTCTCAATCACATCACCGCTAACTGTAAGGACTGTGCGATCAAACCCCTCCTTTATGTACAGTGCGACACCTCCACTTTGCCTGCCCTACCTATCCCTCCTGAACAGCCTGTAGCTCTCCATCCCAGCACCCCAATCATGGGGCTCAATCCACCAAGCCTCACTAATACCAATGGTATTGTAGCTCTGGGAGCTGACCAACACTCTCAGTTCATCCTGTTTGCTTCTCACGCTGTGTGCATTGGTGCAAATGCATTTCAGATATGCCTTTCTGCCATCCATGTTCCCAGGAGCAGTGTAAATGTTGCCACTACCATTGCCACCCTCAGGGGATGCCACATCAACCCTTGGCTTACCCACTGCAATCCTGAACAGCCTGTAGCTCTCCATCCCAGCACCCCAAT
>JAVSBS010027774.1:0-20078 GCA_033124195.1 Coracias cyanogaster | reverse complement strand
AATCCTGCTGGTATCTCCTTCCCCCATCACTTGGCTGGATGAACCTGTGCTTTTTGAATAAATAGTAACCTTCAGCCTTCAAAAGCCATCACTTTACTTATCTACACCATTCCCAACAAGATGACTAAAACTCTGAGGAAAGCTGCCGACAGTTTGCTTACATACAGTGTTTCACTTTTTTTTCTCTTCTCAGATCCCAGAACGTTTCAGTTAAGTATGACACACCTTTCAAAAAGCCACCTAGGTCATGTAAATAAAGAAAAACATTAAAACACCTCTCTCTCCTCCTCCCAAGAGAGGTTTTCATCTTTGCATCCCCTCAAACTCAACAGCCAATACTCTGGGAAAAGCAATATGACAGAACTTGAAGTCACTTGTCAGGAGCCTTTATAACACTTGTAACACAGAGGTCATATAAACAACCAAATATGACTGAAAATAAAACAGACGGACACGACCACCACGGGCCAGAATGTGGCAGCAGCAGCCTCCCCTTGCCGAGGCCTGCAGGTGCTGCAGACGTGAGGAAGTGAGCTTGACCAGTTCTGTAGAACTACACATGATAATATTACAACCAGGTCCCAGCTCTACGGATAAAGCACAGCAAAAGTTCAGATTGGAGCAAAAAGCATAAAAATTTCCTCACATGATAACTAAGGGGACAAAAAAACCCCACAACACACCACTATACCATATTTTATAAAAATTATAAAACCACTTCCATAGCAATAGCTACTACAACAAATGGCATTTGTTCAGTAGAATTGATCATTTAAAACAGCAACTCCCAACTGAGCCAGGAGACACGAGCATTGTATAAATATGCTCGTGTATAAGGAAATACAAGAAGGTTTGTACTAAATTTATGGATGCAATTTAAATAATTCAATTGCACAACCGATTTTTCTCAGATTCTTTTTTGAACATCTGGATTTTAAGACATCAAGATACAAATGGATAGAAAATGTCAATGCAAGGGAAAAGCCAGGTTCTAAAGGAACAGTCTGAGAGGGAGGGAAAAAAAAAATTCAGCTCATTTAACAGCGGCCACAAGTGGGTAATAGAACCAAGAAAAGTGCTCAGTAACAGTTTCATATCCAGTATCACACCCTGTTTACAAAAAATAATAGCACTAGCCACACCAGAAAGTATCTGCATACATTCTATCAGGCTGTTGTCAAGGAAAGAATCCTGTTAGTTACATCCTACTTCTTCCCATTTATTTTTCATACTACAAACACACTTCCCTAAAGCATTAGCAACTTCACCAGCATCTGCATACAGAAGTAGGCTCCAGAAGGGTACCAAGTTACCATATGAAGATGGATCAGTGGCCTACATGCACTTGTCCCCATCGTTATCTGTAAGCATGGTAAGTCAAAAGGAGCAGAACAAGCTCTGACACGCTACTGATCGGGCAGGAAACATTTACAGACAGCTAACATGGACAGCTGACAACTGTTTAGCTCACACCCCAGCTTGCCCTACAGTACCTTACGTGTACACTCGCATACTCAGCCTTCCTCTCAACCAGCGCTGTACTACCACTTGGAAAGCATGGAGCTCACTAATTGCTTTTTTCAGCCCAAGTCAGTTGGACCCAGCTGTGGCTAGAGCTCTCTGAATTTCTCTGTAGCTCAGCCCAACAACAGTTCTCACTGAGAGGTATAAAACACGTCAGAAGAGATCTGTGATGCAGAAGAGAGGTTTGCAATGCACAGCCTCAGTGAGAGGGCCGTTAGCTTCCAAGCTTCTGCTCTTCTGAGAGACACTGGAAAAAACAATCATTTCTCTAGGCCAGCACAGGATGACCTCCTCAGCTCCACAGAACTGCAACCAAGGTTCTCACTGATATTTGGTAAAAACTGATTTGTATTTCCCTACTTGGGAAAACTATTTTGATCCTCTAGCTCCTAATACAAGAAAGGATCAACAACGCAGTTAAGCTAAAGCACAAAATTCACTTAACACATCTAGCAGCATTTCAGTACCCCTTCAAGTATTTTCAAGAACTAGCAGAATTTCACTGCAGTACAATTACCTAGAAGATGCTCAATGCCTACCACCTAGTGGATTAGCACAGCATAACCTTTAAACACACGCACACAAAAACCCCATACAAAGCACATTACAACTTTCCTCTGTCTGAAGGAGCAAGACCCACCAGAGCCTCCCGTGACGGAAAGCCAGGAAATGCTACCCATCTAGTATCATTTCTAATTAGATACCAATCCGTGTATGAGACTAGAACTTTTTTTTAAATGGCATTGAAAAATAATTCCACTAGACACGGAGTAAGTAATCTCAGGAAAATGTGAATGCTTCGATTTATTAATGCTGCTCCAACACTACCGAAACTTACATGCAGCCTGTAATCATGGTGATTTTTCATAAGAACCCAGTCTCACAAGTGTGAACAAATACATCTCTGGAATTTGTACAGACAAGCTGTCAAACCATTGCTAGCCTTTCTACCTGCTCCACACACACTTGCACAGTCAAAATAAAAGCAAGTCATAGTTCTAAAGTTAAAAAGCAGAGAATAAATTATTTCTAACAGCAAAGGGAGAAACACCAGCTTGGTGTTTTTCTTGGTTAAGTCCTCTTCAAAACTTCTTACTGCCTCTACAGAGCCTATTTTCCCCATTTACTTCCCCACTTTCTGTTGTTGACTTGGCTGGGAGGGAGAGAGACTTTTGCTATAAACATGTGCTTCTGTATGTTTAACTCTTACCTTAAAAAACAAAACAAAACGCAACGCTTTAAGCATTTTACACTTCGCTACACTAGTCCAAACAGAGCAGCCACCTAACCAAAAAAGCACTAGGAAAGCGTACAATCCAACTAAAAAACCCACAGCCACATTTCACTGGATAGCTGCATTGACTTCTAAGTTCTCTCATTAACACTTGTCTTGTACTAAATATTCTGTGCTTTGTGAAGTTTTGTTAGTAACCAAACACAACACCATAAGAGAAAAGCTACTGCTCAAATCCAGGATCTAAAAAATAATTTGCCACTAGAAACAAAACATACAGGAGAACGGAATCAGAAGTAATAATAAAAGCTACTCAGAGGCACAACTTAACTCAGAAGTGTTATCTAAAGCTTCATCTGCTGCTGTTGAGGTCTCCAATATCTTAAGAAACACCCTCCACAGTTTCTCAGTGTTTCAGAATCAAACCTGACCAAAGCAACTTCCTTACCTGTAATGTTTTTGAGCGCTCAGAGAGGGGCAGTTGATCTACTTCCAAAATTACTTCTTCCACTGCCAAACACAAGTTTCGCTGCACCTCATCTCTCCTGGCAATCAATTCATCTCTTTCAGCCTATGGAGAAGGAAAAGCAAGTCAGCAACTCAGACCCAAACATCACGCACCATTCACAGTGTAGAAAGTGATATTAAAAAGCGTTAATCCCTGCAAAGTATGAATAGCACAATACAAACCTGACTAGGAATGAGCATAAAAGCAAATTCTGGTTTTAACCTCTACTTCTAAGACATGACCACCTTGCACAAATACAGCATCCTTTACAGTGTAAAAGTATGACTATGTTATCAGAAAACTAAGTTATTGCGTGACTGTTGATAACAGTAAGAGTCCTAATTGTCACCATAAACTTAAAATGTCCTAGTTGTCCTGCAGTTTTTTTACCATATTACAGAAATTAGAATTTGGATTATCCATACATGACAAATTACATCCACAAAGTCAGATTGCAAAAGATTTTCTAATGGAGAAAATCACTCTAGAATAAAAAAAATTCTTTCACCAATGTTTTCCTTGCCTTCTAGCAGGAAGACAGGTAACCTGTAGAAATCCCTGCCGATTACTTGCAGTAAGATCATTAGATGGAAGATAATATGATAGAAACAAAACCAAACTTTCCCTTGGATGGCTGGTAGAATTAGCTCTGCTAATAGGAGAGGAACTCCACATTCCTCTACAACAAGGTACCTCTCCAAAACCAAACCTTTTGAAATGAATGAAGCAAGTGACTCCGAAGCATGTTTGCAGTGTTCTTTCCACGTGACTTAACCAACATGCCCACAGAAATATGAAAATATGTATGAACATGGAAGACGATACTACAGCTTTACAGACCTGCTGTAAAGATTTGCTACTGCCTCCTACATCCATCTCCAAAAATAAAAAAGGTGAGTGAAGTAGCTGTAACACTGTCCTGACACATATTCCCTTTCCCATTTTGGGGGGGGCGAAGAAGTATCTTGGAAAGTCTAGTGCGGAAGGCAATTAATACAGAAACTGAGAACTGATGGACTAACATCATTTTCACATGGAGCCAAAGAACAGTCAAAGGAGCACTTCCTACTAACAATCAAGATATATTTATATCTGTAATACAAATACGTATACAAGAACACAGGTTGTCAGAGCTTTTAAATTTCGTTTGTCCAGTGAAAGCTTAGAAGTTGACTTAATCAGGAGTTTTGTAAGTATCCATGGCAGACAGAGTAGGAACCTTTTCCTGTAACAGACATGGGCAGAAAGAGATCCAATGGCTACAAATTGAAAGGTGAACAAACTCCACCTACAATTAGACTCCAAGTTGCAGCATACACTGCTTTAAAACCCAAGATTAGCAACTAAACAAATGTCATAATTCAGCTAGACAGTAGTGAGCTGGAAAATAAAAATCAGTAGCTTAAGCTCTACTATAGAAGGCAAACACAACATAGTGCTCCAGCACTTAAAAATATAAAACAATCGCAAGATTTAATAGGCACTTTTTGTACTTTCTGGCTATCGCTGGTGATTGAAAGCGCACACAATTTTTACAGCCTTCCTGCTGTTTTCTGGCATAAGAAGGAGCTAGTTTGTAAAAGAACACTAACACGCTGCATAAAAAAGAAAAAGGACCCCTTGTCATAAAGAACACTTTTAAAGACAAGATTTCCACGGAATATTTATTAAAATAGAGCAACAGAAACTTAACGTAGTAGACAACTCGACCAGGCAACCAAACTCCAATTAATACCAGTTCAAGCACTAGAGTGAACAGTCTACACATGACTAAATGACAATCCAGGAGCTCAAGAGACAGCTCAGGAGCCACAGGACAAGTCCCCTTCCAATGTCTGCCATTTCATTTGGTATATGTAGCAGTTCATGGCTCAGATAACACCTGTTAAATAAAGTACACAGGCAGTATTTTAACACTCTGCTTTACAAAGATGTAAGCTCATCATAACAGCAAAGGGTAGAATTAAACTCCTTTAGAACAGCCTAAGGGCTTCTCAAACTACAAAATTTACTTTATTTTGTGTCTGGTCCATCTTATACCTCTCAAAAAAAAAAAAAAAAATCCCAAAAAACCAAACATACAACTCCACTAGAAACGCCACACAACCAACCACCAGACCTGGTCATACCAAATGCCAAGTCATCTTATCATCTTGTTTCTGGCACCTATGCGATGCTTATGGAAGTCCGTAAGAGCAGGATATGTACAGTGCAATCACCTCACCAATGCATTCTTGCTTCATAAGCAAGAGAAAAAAATTAATCCCCCTACATGGATAAATTCTAACCCATTTTTAGAGCCTATTTCTACTCCAAGCCCCAGCTTTTGGCTTTCTTTAGTGCTAGTTACTACTTTGCATTACATGGAATGGCTAAAGCTAGCACTGGCATGAGCATCCTCATTAAACAGCTCTACTTATCCCACTTTCCCTCACTTTTTAAAATGAGCAACTGAATAGTTCCCTGCTTTTAAACATTGGTATGATTATGTTTTCATCCTTCCCACAAAAAAATGAATATGTACACTCATCTCCAGTAAGCTTTAAAATTGAAATTATAAATTAAGCTTCACATCCGTAAAACACTATCTACAGTGTTTGAAAAGTCAGGATTTTTAACACCCTATTACTCTAAGTATCTACCTACATTGCAATTATGGGAACTTCTAATTATTCGTTTTTTCCATCTGAAAAAATACCATTCTCTCAGTAACAGTTCACAAGAGAGCTGGTTATGCGATCAGCACCACTACCTTCCCATTTGGACACAGAATTTACATCAAATTCTGTGATTACCTTTGACTATATTTTCAAGTATTTGCACTCCAGAAGAACCATCTTTATTATTTTCATGGACACTGTGCCACAGTACTACCTCAGTTCCCCAATTATCTTTTTATGTTTCCAAGACATATGTTACATAAATACCTTATTAACAACAAGTGCTCCAGTTGCCCATCTTCATTTTTGGGACAGTATCCAGGAGAGACCCAGTTAAACCAGCACGAACCAACTAAGAAAGCACAGACAATGGAAACTGAAATAATACTCTACACTCAAACTTTATTTGGTTTACTCACACCTGTAATATTTAAGATGCACTAGGTTTCCTCCAAACCATGACAAGATGTTCATTTGCAAGAGTTCACAAACAAAGGAGGCTTGTGGCAGTGAGAGAGGTCATCGGCCCTCCAGGGAGGTTAAAGGAAGAGCACACTGCTTGGGCAGCAGCATAGCAAGATTTCATGCAGCAAAACCAATTTCGACAGCTAGGTTGACAGATTAAGCAAACAGAGTTAAACAGTCTGCTATAGTTTAATAGCCAGCTATTTCATCCATTTGGGTTCACTGGGCTTCCTGTACCCTGGATTTACATCTATCCCATTTAAACTGAGCAGGAAACAAAGTCAGCGGCATTAACATACTCGGTTGCACTATCAAAAAATATTTGTTAGCCTATCTACAGTCAGTAGCATTTAAGTAGGGATGACAGGCAGAATAATAAGCATATCCTTTCACTGTGTGCATCTTGCATGCATTTTGTATCTGAAAATACAGTATCCAGGATTCTGTGGCACAGTACAGCACATAAAACACATCTCTGAAAACCAAAATGACTCTCAGGTAAAAAAAAAAAGTCACTACGTTGTGCATCAAAACAGGACAACCTTTGTGGTACCATGATGCCACCAAAACTCCTGTTCTTCACCTACCAAATTCTCCTAAATACTTAAGATAAATTCCACTAGAGCGTTGCAATGTCCTGCTTCCAGCTGCTATCAACTAATTATGAAAACTAAATTTTTCAGGGAGCTCTACACTTTCAAACACATTCCCACTTGCACACCCTTTGCAGTACTAAGGCATTCTGGAGAACACCGGACATCTAGCAGAACTCCTGTCTTTACTTTTCCCAGTTTAAAATATTTGTGACATTACTATGACAACTTCCCCTCTTCAGATAGAAGGAATGTTTTTTACAACAGCAGCACACTCTTCAAAGTCACAAGATTTTATGCCACCGTTCATTTATACCTTACCTTAGGCAACAGGAACAACGGCAGAATGTGAGGGGGGACCAGAGAGGTGGTGTTAATTCCCGGACAAAAGTTTTCAAGGTAAGTGTGAGGCCACACCTTGACAATACAAAACAGAGGACTATACAAACAGCTGGAACTACCAGAAGCAGCATTGTGCTTTAAGATCCTATCAGCAGTATTTCAAGTATTTTGGCAGTGTAACACACTACAACTATATGTTCTGCAATATGCAAACACAACTTCGTTATTAGTTATTCAAAACTGAAATGGGTGACAAATGTCCACATTACCATATTCAAACAGATTAGTACATCAGAAAAACCTCAAACACTCTTCAAGAATGAAACCTCTTTTCATGAGGTTTCTCATGGAAGAGTGCTGCTTGCTGGGGCTGGCAACCCAAAACAAACCAAAACAAACCAAAACCTTACAAAGCCTCACACACACTGCCACCTGAATGACACCAAAGCAACTATCTCCTCTACTGAATAGCACTTTGAGACTCCTCAGTCACACCAATGTATCTGCATCTGTCCTAACTCTGGTCGATGTTAAGAGGTTTTTTTTCCCCCCTCTATCCCCAGCTTAGCTGCGTCCAACCAAATTGTATGACGAGGTGAAACCATCTTCTAAGAGAGTTTGCTCTACTTGTCTGCTGTTGCTCAACACAGCTTATGGACCCACTTGAGCTCAACCATCCCATGTAATCTCCAGAAAACTGCAACTGCTACTCTTTCACATGGGATTGAGGATTCACCCAAGGAAAGCTTGTGCATGTGAATCCCTAAGCAGCCCTGGCTCCTGGGTACCTTACAACCTAGACAGTCTTCTACATATTACTCCCCTATGCAAGATGCAACACAAAAATGTCATCTGCTTATTAACACTTAACTTAATGTTGTCAAGTTTAAACATTTGACTTAGTTTTTAGTAAGCAAAAGAACTTTTTTTCACCTACAACAATCAAATGCATGCCACGGTATAGGTGTTTCAATACTTTTCCTTGCACAAGCATCCAAACCAGAACTTAGTTGGATTCTCCTCACGGCTCATTATTTTCTAGTCCATTTCATGAGCTGCTAAATTCAGTGTAATACAGCAATACTGCTTAAGCAAACATGCTTAAAATGTTTTAAGCTATGCCTGAGAACAGTCGCAACGCCTTAGCTGTCATTCTCCCACACGCACAACTGCCATCCCTTCCCTGCCTTCCCTCAACGCCTGCCACAGACCAGGAAACTCTCCCATTCCCGAAGGCAGCAGCACCACACAGAGAGATGCTGTACCCCACCATCCTTACCCGCAGCCACACCTACATACCCAGGCAGGCTTTTCGAGGTCTGCAGTTGCAGAGAAGTTGCACTAGATGGCAGGTTCCCTCTGTGCAAGTCCAACCTCCCGTGCAGCCGCTCTCCCTGCGCTTCCCCATACGGGGGAAGCCTATACCAAGTAGCGGCACGCTGCTGGAACAAAAGGGTTTGAAGACAGACCCTGCAGCTGAAGCGGGCTCTATTATAGAACAGAAACCTTTGAGCTACCATGTTCCCATTTCCTTGTATTTCTTTACAAAATCAAGAGTGTCAATAAGCCTAGGTTTAATTCTCCACAAATACATCAATTGTGGCACAGGCAGCAAAGCCTCCGAGGTTACCTAGCAAAGGACAGCTCTTTCCACGCTGTGCTCATGCTATCCAGCTACACATTAGACTACCACACTCCTTCAAAAGCTGTTAAAATTACGACTCTTGGGGAGGGGGAGGTGTGTGAACAAAAACCAACCTACCACATTTCTGCATAACCGAATCCTCTCTTGAGCCAAGTCATACTCTGTCCAAATTTTCTGCAAGTTTTCCAAGGAATACGGAACAGTGAGACATCCTTCTGTAACCACTGTTATGGCTTTCAAGAGCTGCTCCTCAAAACAATTGTCCTTATTTGTATACCTAAGTTGTAAGGAGGAAATAACATTTTACCAGGTTATTTTTTTTTCCAGAACTCAGGCAGTTTAAAAATCAATGCTATTCACACCCCTTGAACATATGAATTTTGAGATAGCACCTGCCCTGTTAATAACCTAGTTTCTCTCAAAAGGTACCAGCAGCAATTTGTCTCATTCAGCTGTTAAATATTTTTTTGAGGAAGGGCCAAGAATACATTAATTATACCTCAGTATTGTCAAGGCTGTGTATGGAAATTGTCTCCTGTTCTTAAATTCCCTTTTGTCCTATTTCCTCCCTTGGTATTTTTTTTTAACTCATCTTCCACAAAACACATACACCTATATATGTGTTCCTTTTTAAAGGAGCTGACAGTCATTTCTATTTCAACTCTTCTTCTTACTGCAGTTTTGTCCCTCCTTTCAAAACAAGAAGGTTAATTTGGGCTACCCAGAGACAGACCTCTCGTAGCAATACAGATGCCCAAGGAACTAAGACTATGCAGTTATTTTTAACAACTAGTTGAATTGACTAATTAGAATCTTCCCTGAAGACAGAATTGAAAGCTCTTCTTGCAACAGCTGTAATTAAGGAACAGAAGTGAACCAAAGTCATCTGATAAACACTGAGAAGTAAACAGCAACGATTCCAATGTGAGATTCTCCCCTCCGTAAGCAACACTACATTTTTCATTAAAAATTAACAAAAAGAACCTTTTGGGAAACAAAAAAGCATGCATGTCTTCAAGAGATAAGCAGGGCAATGATAAATGGTACTGTTTTAATAAAAAATACATACCTAACTTCTTTCAATGCCTTCACCTTAGCAGCCAAACTTTTCATTTTCATTCCAATATAAGTACGTAGGGTTTCCTCAGAGCTTTCAGCAGTTTTTCTGGATGCTTCCTTCTCTCTCTGAATTATTTATCATTTTTGAAGCAGCATTTCAACAGGAGTAAACACAAATCAACAGTCGGAACAGTCAGCCAGGGTTACTTAACACACAGACCACAATTTAGACTTTCGGAAACTACGGATACACACACACACAGAGCTGGCCCTCTTCAAAACACTAGCAAAATGCCTAGAAAGACATACAAACCAATGAGAATAATTTCATTTTCTTTAATAGCTTCTTAAAGGTTAATGTTTTATTTCCTTCCTCTCATTTCAGTAGTGATACGTTCAATTGCATTCCTCAACTACTCCCCATTTGTTAGCAAGTCTTCAGACAACATGAAGTTTTTTTCTTCCCTTGCTAAAAAATTACTATCCATTAGTTCATGGAAATCAAGTCCAGGTCCTTATTAAACTCCTTATTCCCATCACTATCACAACTCAAAGTGGTGTTGTGAAACAAGAACTCTCACTGTATGTACAAACATCCTGAGCTTCCTACAAGGAACATTCTCAAGAAAAAAAAAGGAAGATTCTTGACCCAAAAAAAGCCCACGCACATCAGGGTATATTCTTCAAGGGGCAACTTAAACTTAAAAGCTCTCGTTCTCATACCATGCTTTTATAAACTTCACTTTAGCTCATGAAACACAGTCTTTAAACACTGTTAGCCTTTCAGACCCACTACATATTACATATTTTAAAAAACAAACAAACAAAAACCATAAACAAGCAACAAAACAAGCACAGAAGGATTTAAACAGTTCTGTATTTGCAGATGAGCATCCAAAGTCTCATGATTGCAGGTTGGTTATTTTTAAAGTATTCTGCAAAGCCACCGCCACACATCACCCTCCTAAAACAAATCTCTGCCTAGCATAGTGTTTTCAGCAGGAAGCAAATTCTTTCTTTCTTAGAAGAATATCCACAACCTTTTCTTTAAAAGTAGTTACTTGCATTCAATGCAAAAAAGTAATTCAAATTTGTAGAAAAATAAATGCTTCCAAAAATTCCTTGCATTCAAGTATTTTTTCTTAGCTGTATACATGTATTCTGCTGCTTGTTAATTTAGTTTGCATAGATGCGCACAAACATCGCATCTTCAGTGGATGGACAATCTGTGCAATGGCAGATTAGTACATGTAGAAACACAGGTGTCCTAGGTAGAAGTAACCAAGGGGCAATACTGGTTAAGAGTAGTTTCATTCCACAAAAAAAAATATGTGCAAGCTATGTGCAAGTTCAGGTTTGGGGGCATCAAAGGGATTTACACAAGATTTTATAGGATTTTTCTTTCATAGCTGCTGAGATAAGAGTTTGCACAACATTTTCCTGAATTCATGTAAACGTTAACATCCTTTCATAAAATCTCTGCTACTTCTGTTTATCACACTTAAAACCATTCACAGCATTTTTAAGCCTATCAGTAACTAAGTTTCTCCAACAGTGCTAGGAACTTCTGGAAAAAAACATAAGGATCTTTTCTATTAAGCAGCAATTGAGGAAATAATAATTTTTATCCGGTTCTAGAATTCCACAGCTCCTATGACTCTGTGATGCTTAGGAATTTTCAGCCCAATACATAGAAAGCTGTTTTGCCCTCTAAGTGAGCGAAAAAGGGCACCTCTATACAAAAAGTAGGTTTTTAATCACAAAGTGCAAAACGCCATATTCAAACTGAACATGTACACCCAAACCTGCAGCTGCATCACCAGTACATACACCAAGGGGAGATAGGGTCCAACTTGGACTGCAAAACGTGTGTTAGTATGCGCTGACAGCACCTCGCTGCAACAGGGCAAGACAAGTCTTGGCACAACCAGTTTCATTCTTCTGTATTCCAAACACAGTTCACAGCTGAGCTGCAGTACAATAAAACCCTACAACAGAAGCATGGTCAGAAACACAGCAAGGAGAGAAGCATCCTCTTTGCACTTCCACATACCTGAAGTTCACATTGCAGCTGCTCAACCTTCAGTTCTAGTTCCTCCTGTCTCTGCAAGAGATTCATAATCTCCATTCTGAGAATTTCTTTCTCTTCAGGCAGCTTCTGATCTGGTCTTGCTTGTTCAAAGCTGGTGTCTAGCAGCGAGGCAGAAGCTAGTATTTTTTCCCTTTTATAAATTAGGAGGAAATAATTTAAAACAAAACCAAACCACACTGTACATTCTTTCACCCTACTGTAATTTCAATAATAACTACAGAACGCCACATCAAAAAGACTACAGAAGCAGCTACACAATCATGCTTTACTTCTCTAGAATGTGTACCCATCTCCACACCATTTCACACAGACTCTTACACAGCATCGGGAGAAAAAAAAATGCGTAATTTGAAGACAACCTCTCACATGTTTTCACAGTTACTAACTCAAAAGTCTTTCCTACCCAAGAATAATCTTATGATGCCACACTACAGACCCAAAAAAGTCGAGGTCTGTTGTAATTCAAATCTTTCTATCTACTAAATAAGCCAAAGCACTTTAAGGTTAGTGTTATGGATCTAAATCCTGAAAATTATTTTTATATTTATATTTTTATTTTATAATTTTTCCTCAATTTCCTTTGCAGGCATACCATCCCAAAAATGCCTGTGATGTGCAAAAAATAAAGGATACCAGAACATATGGTACAGAAAAAAATAAAGAACATCAGAACAATGGAATAGAGAATTTGCTGGCTGATCAGACCAATCAGGACAGCTTTGTACACAACATTACCTCAACACTGTGCACCACCAAAAAAAAAAAAAAAAATTTCTTTTTTAAAAATCACATTCAGAGCATATCTATAACTCAGAAAACACGGCCGATCAGAATATCAAAATAATTCAGGATGAGGCACTTTAAGTTTAGACTTTTTTGAAGAGCACTTCATTTCATATTAGTATTTGCTAACAGCATGTTACCTTGCCTAAATGATCTAACTGTAAAACAGATTTGGATACCATGCTGGTATGTGGAAGGGTGTGCCCTCTGGTGATTCACTAAAATGTTCAAGAAGCTCAAATCATGGAACATTAGCAAATTCTAACCAAGTTTTTTTGGAGAACATACTTACACCATCTCAACATTCTGAATGCCAAGTACCATCTTTCCCGCCCACAAACATTTTCCTCTGCAGCATGTTGCCATAGCAATGCTAGCAACTGTAGGACAAAGTCTCTTTAAAAAGATTTCTGACAACAACCGTAATTGCCAACTTACCACCACCTCTTGTCAATGTAATTACAAGTTGCAGAGACACCATTATCCCCTAAAGCTTAATCTCCCTTCAGACTGTGATTGCTGGCTTCGTTTCTTATAAGCACACATTGTTCCATTCCTACACAAATCACAAAAATGTTTGTCCTGCTAGGTAAGTATACTTTTACCTTCCGCATTTGTGTCCAGTGAGTTTTTAATGGAGGCGAATAAATAGGGGGTAGCTGCAAAAGGTCTCAAGGATAAGACCACAGAAATTACACAGATGCTAAACCAAGTATCACTGCACTGCCTATCACTGCAGAAGCTGCTAGAGGCCTGATGTCCTGCAACCCTCGCTTTCAAGTGAGCTTTCCGCTATCTTCTCCTCTGCTTACTAGCCGCTACCCCTTGCTGCTTTTTCAAAGTCTTGCATTAAGATGCATAAGAACAGTCTGCCTCTGGGAATCCCATGAGGAAGAACAAGTTATCAACCAGCAACAACACTATTGAACAGTTTTTGATAGGTTAGTGTCCTAATTCCCACCACCACAGCACACACAGACCTAAAAATACTTCCCTTCCATCAAGTACCAGTATTACTTGATGCTGGGAAAACATGAATTCAATTTTGTATTTTAGGTGCCCTCCATCTTCTCACGTACCCACATCCCAGCAAATGTGCAAATCAGATCACTCAGATAAAGTTTCCTATGACATTCCACTGCCTTACTTTGGGGCAAACATATGGTTTCCAGCAAAATTCTGACTCCTTGCGCTGGCAGTTACTTGGTCAAATCGTCCTCCTGAGGTCATGGACAGCGCATGATCAGACCCGCTCAGCCACAGTGCCAATGAATCTTTCATCCTCTGACGTAGGTTTTGCACGATATCTACTTTTCTCTCTTTTGCATCCGTAGTGTTTCCCGGAGATGTGCATTTTTCAGCAAACCCTGCCTTGGCCACCTCTTCTCCAATATCGGTTTTTTCATCTTGTGCCTGGGCAATAATTGTACCATCTTCATGCTTGGCTTTGTGACATATTTTTATTTCTTTTTCAAAAACTAGGCTGCTCAAGAACTTCCTTCCCTGTAAAATAAAAATACAGTGAAATTGTGTACTGGACACTAAATACTTTTAGCCATAATCAGCCACCTTTCTTCTAAGAAAAAGAGAACATGTTTAAGACCAAAACCCAAAGAGCTGTACAGGTAAACCTTATGTTTAACACATGTATTCTGAAACAATGCTGTACCTGTATAACTACAGCTGTACCTGACCTAATCACTGCCAGTGCCACCGTCCACTGCCAGTGGACTTCCAACACCAATAGCTCTCCCTCAGTGTGCAGCCCTGACGAATCAGTATCATGTATAAGTTACTGAAGGCCAAAGCCCCATCAGCTCTCAGCAGAAGTTGGCAACCAGGTTATCCAAGTCTTCCAGAGGCTACCAGACCAACTACCAAGCAGTATTCTACAAAACTGTATTTCAAAAAATTGAATTATTGAATGATAGCATTTCAGTAAGTGGTCCAGAAGTTGAACCAGAACATAGCGACACACTGTTATGCATATCTACCTTATGGGAATCTACCTTACTGAAACTACTCATTTAGAAATGGGGAAATGCCATAATTGGCAGCTATCAGTGTTATCAGTAATATAAAAGAAAAACAGTTTTGAAAGACTGGGAAATGCACTGAAGACCTTCACAAGACACCTAGGAGAAAGTTCTATTAATACTTCTTTGTTTTATGTGTTTATTTTTGCCCCACCACTTCTGAAAACAAGCTGGTTTTGCTGAAAATTAGGAATGGAAGTAGTGGGAGAAAGAAAGTTACATAGAGCAAGCAAATTAAAAGTTGTTTCTAAAAACAAATTTTAAAAAAACCTAGAACAAAACCCCAGGGAATTGAGTTTTATCTGCCTTAAGTAAACCCATTAAGCAATGTCAGTAAGACCACAGGAATGAGACCATACACAAGGAATCTCAGGATCTCCTCTAAGATAGAGGAACACAAGGCAAGCAGAACAGCCGCTTCCTGCCTCCTCCAGCAACTGCTGCTCCGAAGCCCCCAGTGCTGGTGAAGCATAGGCAGCACCAGTGACAAGCCCTGAAGAAGCACGCGGTTAAGACTGCAAGTGGTGGCCTGGAAGAGGAGATCACCACTAGTAAAACCCAACTAAGGGTCACCAGCATTGCTCAGAAGGGCTCAAAGCTTTTACCGGTCCTGCTGACATCAGCTCCTGAGCCTTTCACATTCACTGCTGGCCAAGGACAACAGGGTTCCTCCTACCACTCACATTCACCTGCTATTCTCTCTCCTGACCTAAAGTTTGTACAGCACCCAGGCACATGGCATTCCAGCAGTTCACAGGTGTAAGTGAATTTATCACAGGCTGTGTGACCAAGGGAAGTATTTCTTCCTCTAAAGGGAAATAAATACAGGTACTTTGCTCCCTCAGTGCCAGAAAGAACTTGGGTCAGGAACAGACCTGAAGCTTTGAAGATGGCAAAAGCATACTCTAAAAAAAATCACTCCCCAGCACAACCTGGACTGTTTCTGACAACCATTTTAGTTTCTAGAGTATGTTCAGGGCAACAGATCAGACAGTCCTTCCCAAGCTCACCCCACCTTCACAGTGAAGCATCCAGCTCTTGGAAGACTCCTCCTGACGACACCATGCTGGTATTTGGCAGCATGTTACAGATCCCACCAGAAAAACTGCTCCAAAATCTGTTACTCACCTGGTCAAATGTGTGTAAGTTCTGATCAGCTGGTATCCACAGTCCCCAGAGCTTGTACCTCTTGGCAACACTTGGACCTTGCAAGTCTGCTGGAATTTCAACTATATCTGATCTATTCAGAACCTCAGAATTTCCATAGTCAATGTACAATACCTGGCACTGTGACAATAATATGTAAGTCAGCACAGGTTACACAAATCTCCTACAGAAATATGCACTGATAACTACTAGAATATAAGCATTTTAACACGTGCATATCACTGAGATCAGAACCTTTCATAGAAAGCCCAGGCGCAAAGGAAGGAACAGAGTTAGAGAAATCTCTTATGTTGGCACCTGTCAAAACTTAGCAACAAAACTTCAAATAAAACAGATCTTTGCTGGCAGATGTTCTTTTGGTGGTGTTTTGTTTGGTTGGTTTTTTCCTCTAAGGGCTACAATTAAGAAGCAATACAGAAGACTTTCTTCAATGGACAGGTATGTAATCTGATGTTTCCACGCCAACCCGCCTGTCTAGAAACTGTTAATTTTAAATAGGAACTACTAGCCTTCTGCATCAGCCATCTAATGCTGATTAACAACTCTGTCAGGTCATGTGCATCAGTGCTAAGATGTCACACAAAGGCTGCCATGTTCACCACTCAAAGTTTTGAAATTAAACTACATTGCTTAACAACATAAACTACGACTCCTGAACCCCTTTATCGAGAGACACAAACAGCACTTTGCAAGGATGTCAGTTTTGCCAGTCTTTTCATCAGCATTTGTCAAAATTACAGGTCACTTGAATTTGTGTCCTGCATGTATATTCACTGTTTCTAAATGCATTCTCACAGCAAGTTTCAGGAAGAGAAGGCGTTGCATTTTTTCCTATCATCCTGCATGTAGAACTGACATATGATTAAAATCTTTTTCAAAAATGGTTCCTGCCTTTTCATTGTTGATCACTTGCTGCACCATACATCTGTACCAACATCCATCTTCAGAAAAACAGCCACCATAGATCTGAAATTAGGAGAAAAAGACCACGAACAGCATTCTGAAAATAGAAGCATACCTCAAAATTGTATTTGTAATACATTACAAATTTTCACATTCTCCTATGGTTGTCCCAAACAGCAGTATGAAAACAAAGTAACGCGTTTGATATCCTATCTCTCATAATATATGCTAATGCATGAAAAACATAATCCTCTGCTCCAGAAACAGCTCAAAGAAAATTCTGCAACTAGAAAAAGACCAACACTTTACTCAGGAGACTCTCCTGACTTTTTTGTTAACACACTGCTACAACACTTTATTGGTGCTAACAGCTTAGCAAGACCGACAAAGGAACAGGCCAGTCACACCACAAACAAGCTGGGCTTACTTGGGGTGCATTTTCTTCCTTTTGAAGAGAAATGTAGAAAGCAATTTACCTGCACGTACAAACAGTTCAGACAACCCATTTTATTTAAGCCTTACTCTGCAATAAGCTGTCGGTAGTCCACAAGCAAACCCCAAAGTTGCCACCGCTCTCTGTATGCTTGCCATAGAACTGCTATTAAATATGTCCGTGTGATTTCCTTAAGAGTACTTTGACCAGCAGATTTAACTTTACAGGTTTTTGTAAGATATTCCACACTTCCTGAGATGGAACAAAGAATCACTTCTCCAAAAAAAGCACTGCTCTCTTCTGAAAGGTAATCCATAATGTATAGTAGACAATAAAAGAGAATTCAGCATTCTGTTTATTACCTTCTTGCAGTATTTCCTGAGGGTTAAATAAAATAACCTATGGTTGCATAATTTCACTCATGTCTAAAGTGCAGAAAGATTTAAACTTGCTCACATAAAATAAGCATTTTCTTTAGGAAATCCAGCAGTTCTTGAGGAGATCTTAAGAGAATATAACCCACAGCATAATCAAAGATCAAGAAAATACCTAATAAATGGTTGCACAGCATTAAGGCTTTTACATCCAGGTGAAAAACAAATTCCACATAGACATATCCTACTTACCTTACTAAAATCAGGTGTGCCAAAAACTGCAGTAGCCCGAGGACAAGCTTCTGCCAGTGCACAACTTATTTTCAAGAGTTCATTACATCTACTGACATTCTAAGAAGTGCAAAGAGAGGGTACGAGTTATTAACTGTCACTTTTAATAGATGCTTGATGGCTTATAACAGCCAAAAATTAAATGAAAACAGTTGCACTGCTGTTGAGACAAGCAATGCCCCACCTTAAGCTTTCAATCTTCATTATTTCAGTTGCATTTCTAAGCCTGCTTTCATTTTCTTCCAGAAATTAATGAAACCAATCAGGGACAGGTAATGTACCCCAGAGAAATCATTGGCAACGAATGTTTCTAACAATTTAATTACCAGCTTCTGAGAGCAGTATGCAGATCTTATTAATCCTTCCTCACAAATTTTATTATGTATTTGGTGTTCTTCTTCTTTCTCTTCTCAATACAAGGAAGACAACAGCTCTGACATACCCCTCATTCTCTTTACATGCAAGGCTCGGTTTGGCTTGGCTGAGAGCAGCAGAGTCTTTCCAGTTACCACTCGATATCTGAACCACTGTTAAACTGGGTCAATTCCAGTAACATGGCATTTATTAGCACTGTACCCCTACTTCAAAGGAAAGGACCCAGAGCTCTGAGCAGGAAAGAAAACACTACTGCAACTAAACATTTTGATAACCTTAGAGGTACCCTTCTAACTTTCGTACCTTACAATACTAAGCAAAACACTGTGATTGAGTCCCAGAATGCCATGGTAAGAACATTACAGAGAATTACCTATGAGTATTAGATCTAAAAATCCCTTTATTAGGAGAAGCTATTCCATAAACAGAATGAGTAAAGTTTTGTCCCCTTCCCCAAAATCATATTAGTAACATGACAAGCAGCACTACCTCCTTCAACTGGCTCAAAGCTACACAGGTCTTGACCAATATGCACGCATCCATTAGCCAGCAGACCACACAGAAAAGGCAAGCTTTGGTACTCCTGGATTCTCCCTCCTTGCTGCACCTCCCACATTAATGAAAACTCTTCATTGTTCAGGTTTTTTTAAAGTTTTCTCACTCCCCTCACCCAACAACCTCCTGCCCACCCACACAAAACTAGAAAGGACCTAGGATCTTTGAAGTATCTCCATGTCAAGCTTCGTTGAAACAGTCTCTAATTCTCAGCTGTTGGAGAATACATCCCCCAGTTGGGCTCCATCTGCCTCCTACAGTATTCTCCAGTCATTAACCCTGAATTTATTTATTTTACCTATGAAGTATTCAATAAAACTCAATTCAAAGGGTTGGAGGAACAATTCTTACATCTCAGAAGAGACTAACTTATTTCAGTTTAAAAAGGAACACTAACATTTACAATTCTGAAACCTAAATTCACTTTTTTTCCCCCCCAACATCAAATGCTATCATTTACTCTCACTCCAGCAGAAACCTGTTGGGGTGGGGGTAAAATTAAACACCTCAGTCAACATTAAGTAGTTCTCTGAGTTCACCTGTGCCCAAAATGTGACCGCATCTTCAACGTGGCAGCCCACAACATCTTCAACTTGAGGGGAAAGAAAAAAAAGGCATTTAAATTATTCTCAAAAGTGATTAATACTATGTGTCGTGTTTTTTTTCTCAAACCGCCTCACGTTACCTTTGTTATAGTCTGTATCTTCATCCATGACGGCAGCTCTGAAACACCACACGGTATCTATACTTAAAAGAGAAATTTTTCCAGAGGAGGCCCGAGTGCGCACCGGGGCAAACCCACACACCTTGTCCCTGTCCGGGGCAGGGGTTCGCTGCTCCGCGGGCCCCCGCTCGGCCCCAGCCCCGTTCCCGCTCAGCTCTCCTCCCCGCCGACGGGGACTCGCCCGTTTCTTTCGCGAAAACCGCTTCTTATCGCGAGGACTCGCCGCAAGGCCGAGGCACGGCCGCCGCCAGCCCCGCTCCCCTGCGCACCCGGCGCCGACCCGTCCGCGTCGGGCCCCGCCGCAACCACACGTGC
>JAVSBS010027773.1:3350-20024 GCA_033124195.1 Coracias cyanogaster | reverse complement strand
AGAGTAGAGGGGGAGGAGAACCTCCCTCGACCTGCTTGCCACACTTTTCTTGATACACCCCAGTATGCCATTGGCCTTCTTGGCCACAAGGTCACACTGCTTGCTCATGGTCAGCCTGTTGTCCACCAGGTCTTTTTCCTCAGAGCTACTGTCCAGCAGGTCAGCCCCTAACCTGTACTGCTGCTGGGGGTTATTCCTCCCTAGGTGCATGACCCTGCACTTGCCCTTGTTAAACTTCATAATGTTGCTCTCTGCCCAACTCTCCAGCCTGTCCAGATCTTGCTGGATGGCAGCACAGCCTTCTGGTCTGTCAGCCACTCCTTCCAGTTTTGTGTCATCAGCAAACTTGCTGATGGTACACTCTATCCCTTCATCCAAGTCATTGGTGAATATATTGCACAGGACTGGATCCAGCACTGACCCCTGAGGAACACCACCAGTCACAGGCCTCCAACTAGACTCTCTGCCACTGATCACAACCCTGTGAGCTCTGTCTTTCAGCCAATTTTCAATCCACCCTACTGTCCATTCATCTAACTCACACTGCCTGAGCTTATCTATGAGGATGCTGTGGGAGATGGTGTCAAAAGCCTTGCTGAAGTCAAGGTAGATGACGTCCACTGCTCTCCCTTCGTCTACCCAGCCAGTCATGCTCTTGTAGAAGGCTATCAGGTTAGTCAGACATGACTTCCCTTAGCGAATCCATGCTGGCTACTTCTTTCCCTTCTGAAGGGAGTCCATGCAGGCTTGAATGAGATTTTCTGGCCCAAGGTTATGTTGACGATGAGCATTTCCCAGTGAATGACTTGTTGCTCACTTCTTTCAGGATCCAGAAAAGAGACCCACTGCAGATGAATTGCTTGAACATCCTATGCTCAGCAAACGCAGGAGGTAATCATATGGTCTTGCCTGAAACCTGGATCGATGTCAGAGAGAGCAGGAGGGTTTGTACAGACTAGTGGCATTTATGCTTTTGTAGCGAAGTCCTTAAGTTAATTTGGCCTGATGTGAGGCAGTTATTGAAGTACATTTCATCCTCTTTAGGAGAAAAGTGCATTCTTCCTGTCTCTTCTGATCTGACGTTCAGCTGGTACAGGGGTATGGTGAGAAGGGCCTCTGCATCCTTTGTCTTAGAAGCTATTATATTGAGAACCTTGAGGCATCCCATTCTGAGGCTCCTTTGGGGAATGCTGGTTCCCACTCTTCAAATCTCTGTGAACAAAGGGCCACAGAGATCCTCCTGTGGTCATTGGGAAAGGCCTTTCGAAATATACGTCATGCAATGTAAAGACTCTTGCTTTCTCTATTTGTTGCCTCCCTCTTCTGCAGAGAGTTGCATTGCAAGTGGCCCATTTGAGCTTAGTTTAACCATCAGCCTGCAAATACTGTCATGTTATGAAATGTGGACCATAGTTCTGGACTGTTTCAATCCAACACTTGTTGATTTGGGAACAGCAGACTCAGTCCTTTATACCAAGAGTCTTTTACTTGATGGTCAGCAAAGTTTGAGGTTTTTCTTGCTGTATGCACTAGTAAAAGCTGAATTCCTGATAATATTTAGCCATTTAAGGTCATCCATATGCAATATGGGCATTGGTTTGCCACCTTCTGGTATATATGTAGTTTGATAGCCTCAGCTCTCCTGGAAGTTTGTTAGCTATATGGTCCATTACTTCTGCCCTACTTACTGTGTATTGCTGTGAGATGGTGAGCAGCTGCCACATTTCCTCCAAGAGGGAGCAGCATGTTATGGGAAAGGAAAGCAATCTGTGTGCTGCTTGTCAGTAAATTGCTTTGGGCGATGTTACTATTTCCTAAAATGCCTTTTCTCCTTTGACAGGGAGATGGAGGAGAAAGTCACACTGCTTAATGGGCCAAATAAGCGACCAAGGTAATTATTTGGGCATGTGTTTGGAAGGAAGTCTGGAAAGACACAGCTCCGCAGAGAGGAACTTTGCTGAGAGTGTTAGTCTGTGACAACCTTAATGGAATAGTGTAGTTTAGAAGATCCCTAAATGCTAGGAATTTTACATAGTTGGTACACGGTTTTTTTGTTACATATTCCCTGTTTTAGTCTTCCTTTTATATCCTGCTTATAGGGATGGCTGGAGCCTTACCTCAGCAGGTCCCATACAGCTCTAATCTGTCCTGCTAAGGATGTAGTCTTCATAGCCTACATATCGGAGGATGTAATGTAGATCTCTCCTTCCATGCAGATTCCCTTGAGCAGGAGGAATATGACTGAATGTTGAATATTAAGTGAATATAAATATATTTCATAAAATTGAATATATGCAGAGCTTCTCCGCAATCCCCAGCAAGGCTGTAAGTAGGGTTGCTTTGTGAAGCAGATGGCTTCTGAGACATGTATAGCTGTTTTTCTATTGATTTGTCAGATAGAATTTGACATTTTCTTCCTTGTAAACTTCAAAGTACTACCTGAGGTCTTCATATGAAGTTGTTCTAGTTCATGGGTTGCTCTCACAAACAGTTTGATTTGATTACAGCTTCCATTTTGCAATCTGCTTGTGAATTGATTCTTACCTGCATCAAAGAGTTAATTTTTTTTCCACTCAGATGGAAGCCTCTATTTTAAATAAAGAGGAGAGAAGGAAATTAGAAGCTTTTGGATGCTTCTGTATTGTGAGAAAGATTTCATGACCGTTTGTAAGGCTTTCATTTTTCACAGATGAGAACAGCTCCATGGCCATTCTGTGAAAGCCCGGTGTTTTTAAATGATATAAAATTGCAGGCTTTTAAAAATGCTTGAGTCTCTCTGTAGCAGTTGAGGCCTCACAGCCATTCATCAACAGATTGTGAAAATAAAAACCAAATAGTTGTGAAGGGGAAACTTATAGAAAGCAACAGGAAGATGAGTGATGACAGTGAGCACAAACTCCTTACTAAAAGCACGTGTGTTTTGTGGGGGGGTCTTATGCAGGTCAAGTACCATGAATGAGGCTCCCATTGCAGTGGTGACTTCGCGCACTAGTGAGGTGTATGTTTGGGGGGGCGGGAAGTCCACCCCCCAGAAGCTGGATGCCATCAAAAGTGGCTGCAGTGCTCGCCAGGTGTGTGCTGGTAACACTCACTTTGCTGTGGTGACAGTGGAGAAGGAGCTCTACACCTGGGTGGTAAGTGAGAGAAACTGCAGGAAGGGGGTAGGGGTGGGAAAGGAGAGTCCAGATCCACCACTGACCATTCATGAGCCCTGTAGAATCAGATGGGCAGCTTGGAAAAGGAGAGGTCTGGTTGTAGTAGACACTGTGAGGCCATCTGCTTCAGGGCTGACCCAGGTCTTCCAAGGTGAGTGTGTATTTGAGAGAAGCTTTTCATTGTGACAGGAAATGTATTGGAGACTTTCTGTACACTTGAGGGTTGTAGGTGGTGGACTTGTAGTTCCAGACAGTGAATCAAACATCTTTTCCTCCCCTTCCTGGTTACTAGAAATGCCCTGGAGGCTTTGTGATGCTCTGTTGGCTTTGTGTGTTTTTGAGGACGGTTTTCCAAGATCAGAATGGGTGGCATGAGTGACCTTTTTGTAATACAGATGTTGTCTTTGAGGCAACTTGTGGATGAAACCAGAGATATCTTGTACTAAACAACTCTGCTTTTTATGATGAGTGGAAACTCTGTAATAGTTTAGAGTGAATTAAAAAATGTTGGCATATAATGCATTTAAAACCATTGAATCCAGTCTCTTGGGCTGGAATGGGCAGTGACATGGAGGTATTCTACATCTCCAGGCTTTTGTACTGATGATGCAGAATCTGCTAAAACAGATTAGAAAATACTGGTAGGTGGGTGAGAGAAGAAAGAGATCCTGATGAGAAGAGAGCAACTTGAAGTTGTTTGCTGGATGCTCCTGCAAGAATGGCCAGAGTTGTTTTGTTTTTCCTGTAGAACTGGTAGGTCTGGCCACTTCAGTGACATTTTTTTCATGTTACGGGTTTCTTTGCAGCCATTAGGATTTAGAAAAGTAGGTCAGAAAGCTGAAGTCCTGCAGCAGGGAGTGGGTTCTGTAGCCTGGCAGTGGAGAAAGGAACAGGGATTCCTCACTGGCTGGTAGCCTGAGACCAGATCACTCCTCATCAGTGCGTAACTGCCTGGAAGCTTCTGCTGCCATTTAGGATGTTGCCTGCTGTTACGCCATACAGCAGATAGCGGTCTCTTCCCTGAGGTGGCTAACACACTTTCTCATGTTTATTCGAGGTGCTCTGATTATTGGCACCATCCTTGGAGTGGTAGTTACCAAACCTTATCAGCTGTTTCTGTCTTGCAGAATATGCAGGGAGGCACCAAGTTACATGGGCAGCTGGGACATGGAGACAGAGCCTCCTACAGGCAGCCAAAGCATGTTGAGAAGCTTCAGGGAAAAGCCATTCGCCAGGTGTCCTGTGGGGATGATTTCACAGTGTGCATCACAGGTAAGAGCTGGCAGGGGACCACTGTCCCCTCACTTTGCTGTGCTGTGGAGGTGTTTGCCTTCACAGTAAGATTAGCAGAGCAGCTTTGTGCGCAAAGGATGTTACTCACCCCTGAGTTTTGGGGATAGTAGGTGGAGTAGTGGAGATAGATCAGCATAATTCTAGAGGAAGATACTAACTCCCAAGAAGGCTGGGAGTTTTGCTAAGGATGTGCTCCTTTTTGGTGATGAAGCACAGCTTCTTGTGGCTATGCAGAGTCCCTGTTCTTACCAGTACATGTGTTGCCTCCATACATGCCTGTAATAAAGACAGAGGAACCTGACTATAGAATTGTTAGAAACTCTTTTTGGACAGTGTGGGGAAAGAATCACCCCGTGATAAAAGAAAAGGTGTATCTGAGATTTGCTATTCATTTCAGAAGGGTTGAGACCTGGTGGCTGCCTCTAGCTCTAACCCTGCTCATACTGCTAAAGGTGTGTTAACTGTGGTGGTGTCTGTTATGGAAGAATTTGAATCTGGCTTTATCCATGAAAACAGTTCTCAGCAAGGTAGTTTCCATCTTATTTTTCCAGTGCTAGAAAAGCAGAGATCTGACAGAGATAAGTTCAGGTGCTCAGTGTGCTGGAGAAGTGACTTAGGGAGTCACAGGATCAATTTGTGGGTTTCTGTTAAAATGGCAGGTTCAACCCAAGATTTTTTGACACTGGTGGCCTGAAATAGCTGCGGGTTGTTGTGTGAGGTCATCTGTCTTAATGTGATCGAGAAAGGACTCCAGATTCTCTTGATGACATTCTTCTGCACTAAAGAGGAGGATGTTTTCAGAAAAGAGGTTTCTCTGTACATGTCCTAAGAGTTGGTATGTAGCCTAATACAATCTCTGTGTGCTGACTGAACTTCCCTTGTGTCCTTCAGATGAGGGCCAGGTGTATGCCTTTGGCTCAGACTATTATGGATGCATTGGTGTTGACAAGGCTTATGGCTCTGAAGTGCTTGAGCCCCTGCAACTGGATTTCTTTCTTACCAACCCTGTGGAGCAGGTCTCGTGTGGAGATAACCACGTGGCAGTGCTGACAAGGAACAGAGAAGTTTACACGTGGGGCTGTGGAGAGTATGGTAGGTAGAACCTGGAACCTAAAGCCACTGGGGCATGCCAACTCTAGAAAGTGGCTTGGTGCGGGTGTGTAATGTGTGGCCTGGGGCAAGGGCTGTCTGGTATGTCCTGCGGGCAGAGAACATTGTTTCTTTGGGGCTTTCTTTCCTTGTAAGAGCGAGGAACTGGGGTCTGAGCTCTTAGGACTTGGGAAAGCTCTAGAATGCCACTTGGCTTCCTGGTGGATAGGGCAGTTGTTCTGTGAGCGGGACTGGATTACCTTGAGGATTGGCCAGCAGAAATCCATGTAGGGGAACAGGTTTCTAGTTCTGTAGGGAGATTCCTTTGGGACTGTGGAGAGACAATGCCGTTTCTTAGGGACAGGCACATTGTGAGGCCATTTCTAACTGCAGTGTTTTTACTGATGCAGGGCGCTTGGGCTTGGATTCAGAAGAAGATCACTACATCCCTCAGAAGGTAGAGCTGCGACTACTTCTTCTCAGAATCTGCATGGGCATAAATCCACACTAGTAGCTGTTTGGAAATATTAACTGTGTGAGGCTCAGGTGGTTTTTTTGAGGTAGCATGGAGTTTGTGAGGGTTTTAACTTCCCCACTTTATTTTGCTTCGTTTGTCCATAGACGTCATGGCAGAGGGATATGCCACTCCCAAACTAGCCAGCATCATGACTTAGAGCTTCATTGCTCTGATCTCCAAGCTGGAACTGGAAAAGCCAAACTTAATGTTGTAGAAATCACAGTTGGAAATACCAGATTGCATACCTCAGGTCTGCAAAGGAAACTTGCAGCAGTGCAAACAACTGTGAGTCTTTGAATTTGACATAATGAGTTATGGATGAGTTGAAAATAAAACCCTCTCAAAATAGAGCGCTAGGGGTAATTGAAGTAATTAACGCATTGGGGGTTAGGAAACAACAAGGATGTGCCTGGAAGCCAAATACCTGCGATGACAGAGTATCACACGCACACAGCACAGACCCAGCCCTGCTTTGCTAACTGGGTCGGGTGCTTGTGGACCTCAGCTGGCCAGGATGCCTGTGCACCACGTTTCTGGTTCCTGTGCTGGCTCACTAGTGTCTGTGCACAAGATCTAAAATGCCTTGAATTTCTTCATTGTGACGGAAGTTTCAGTGTGCTGTAGACTTTGTGATATTCTTACACCTTCATTCAGAATAACTCTGTTGGCTATTGCCGGTGCCCAGACTAGCTGAATCACTGCTCTGACCCCATCTGTTTCCCCTGTGCCAGCTTCTATGCATTAGATGTTGGGATTTTGATTTCTTGGGATATATTTATTACACACAGGTGGATGTTCCGAAGACCTTAAACATTGTGTCTGTTCACTGTGGCTGTGATGGGACTTTCCTGCTCACCCAGACCGGCAAAGTGTTGGCATGTGGACTCAACGAGTTCAACAAGCTGGGCCTGAATCAGTGTACATCAGGGATAATCAACCATGACGTAAGTGCATTCAGGTCCCCAGCTCCAGCTCCCAGCAGTCAGTGACAAAATGTTCATAGCTTTGTGCCAGCTTGTTAGTTCCAATGCAAGACAATGGATATTGGGATTGTGGGAAGAGGCAGTTTGTTCCTCAGTTTCCCCATGGGCTCATGTCAGATCTGAGGTAGCAAAACTGATAGTGAACTGCTCTGGGGTGACTTAGACAGTGACATGGACTGTGGCAGTTCTTTAACATATCTGTGTTGGGACTGTCTAGGTTAATGTTGTGGTCTACCAAGACCTGGCTGATGCAGGTGTGTTTTTTCACTCTGTGCTTACCCATGTTTTTTCTCAGACGTACTGTGAGGTGCCATACGCCACTTCCCTTACTTTGGCCAAGCAGCTGTCCTTCTACAAGATCCGTACCATTTCTCCAGGGAAGACACACACAGCTTCCATTGACGGTGAGCCTTGTATATTCAGAAGTGAATATTGGTTTCTGGATTACTTTACATCAGCTTTGCCCTTTCCACCTGGCCCTTGACACTGAGAGTTGTGCTCTTGGTTGTGAGGCTTATGCCTGCTCCAGGAACCCAGGATTCCTGTTCCTCGCCAGTGTTGCCTTCCAGCCAGCTGCAGCAGCAACATCAGCTTCTGGGTCAACCTTCATTTATTTTAAAGGAAAAAAAAAAATTGGGGGAAGAATCATGCTCTGGAATAGCAGAGGAATTGTTTATGACAGACTTAGGCTTTGCCCAAGTGACACCAGTTAGAGGACTGTGAGGAGTCCCAGTCCCCAGCATCAGAAAAGGGGAGCAGTGGGAGAAGGAGCTGGGGTGGTGTTTCCAGGCTGAAGCCGTTCCTCTTGGCTGGAACTGTCTTCTCCCAGCCTGGCTAGCTTCTCAGCAGAATCCTTCCTGGACATGGGCTGTTGCTGCTAGTTCTCTGCATGCATGGCTGCTTCCAGAGTCGGGCCCTGGCTGTGACTGTCTCCTCGTTCCTCCTCTCAGAGCGAGGCCGCCTGCTGACCTTCGGCTCCAACAAGTGTGGACAGCTTGGTGTTGGGGACTATAAGAAGCACCTGGGAATTAACCTGCTGGGAGGCCCCTTGGGGGGTAAGCAGGTGATCAGGGTTTCATGTGGAGATGAATTCACCATAGCTGCTACTGACGGTGAGTGGGTCTTTGCAAAGTTGTTGTGGGCTCCTTTGAACTAGATCTGCAGGGCGATTAATTGGCTCCCACTGATCATCTCCTAGATCACTCCTGCAGCACTGTGCTGAAATAAGGAGATCCTCCTATACTGGGTCTGTTTGGCCCTGTTAATTGTCCTCATGTCAAGCATTTGCTGTCCCTGGGGCTGCAGAGTGCCGGCCTGGTGGTTGCCTGCTAGTTACCAGTTTGTTCTGCCACTGGCAAAATGAAGCTGGTGGGTTAGATGCTTTGGGATAGCAGTGGCAGCAGAGAGGCTGTGATCCTTGTAACAGTAACAGGCCAAGAGGGAGGGAGGGAATTGAGGCTCCTGAATCTCTCTTCCTTCAGACAACCATATCTTTGCCTGGGGCAATGGCGGGAATGGACGTCTGGCAATGACATCGACCGAGAGGGCTCATGGCTCGGATATTTGTACCTCGTGGCCCCGGCCAATATTTGGTTCATTGCATCATGTTCCCGACCTGTCTTGCCGTGGCTGGCACACCATCATTATTGTTGGTAAGTGTAAGTTTAGGATGAAGTTTGGGGATCTTGGTTACGATGATGGACTGCTTGCCAGGACCTAGACTATAAATCGTGCTCGGGAACAGGTCATGTTGCTGTGAGGGAATGTGCTTTGAGCTGTAGGCCTGCAACATTGGCTTTGTTGTGTGGTGTTGTAGGAGTCGCGTTGCTTTCTATGTGGCACTCTTACCTGAAAGTGTTGTTCTCTCCTTGCAGAAAAGGTGTTGAACTCTAAAACAATCCGATCCAACAGCAGTGGCCTGTCCATTGGTACTGGTGAGTAACCTGCCTTGGGAAGCTGTGGTTTAAGTCCATTCAGTGGTTAGATTGAGTGGGTACAGTTTAGTCCTGCAGCATGGTTTCTCTGTGTTTGAAAGGGCTCACAGAAAAGCTCAAAGGGAGGAGATCTAGTTGGTGCCATGCATGGGAAGGGATGGCCCAAAACTGGGAAAGATAACTGAAACAGAGGAGGAAACACATGGATGCAGGGAGGCCTTTGTAGTTGAGGAGCCTCAATTTGACATGGAAAAGCGGAGAGGAATTCACTGAAGGGAGCTGGTAAGGGGAGGGTGACTACAGGGCAGCTACTGGAGGGATGAACTTCAGTTCCTTGGGCTTGTGCAAAGTCTGGGGCCATGAAGCTGCAAAAGACTGCTGCACATAAGCCTTTTTGGAGTGGCCTGCAGGGAGCATTAGGAGATAAGTTGTTAAGGGAGATGCTGCTAACATGTGCTCTCACCATGGCTGTACAGTCCAAATTTTGGCGTCTTCTCTGCTCCAGCTGTTTTGGTAACAGGAATAGCAGAGGTGAGGAAAGTACAAAGTTTTCACTCTTCTTTGGTAGTGGCTCAGAGCTGCACAACTGGAGGAGGAGAGGAAGAGGATAATGAACAGGAAGCAGAGACCCCCAATCCCAGTGGAGGCTTTCGGGGAACCATGGAAGCAGATCGTGAGTTGGGGGGCTGGATCAGCACCACAGAAGCTAAGGGAGGCAACAGTGCTGACAGCAGCTCCTGCCCTGGCTGGCTGCAAAAGGTAATGTAATGTCTCAGAAATGCCTTAAAATGGGTTCCTAGGCTGGGGAAAAGCAAGTGGCCCCGTCCATCTGTAAGGGATGCTCTGAAAGGTACTCAGAGCTGTGCTGTGCGGGGCCCTTTAGACCTCGCTGCCTTTTTTACCACAAGAGGGTGTTGGTGTATTGGTTGAGGAAATGAAGTCAGCTGCAGGAAGGCAGGCAGGCCTGACAGTGCTGCTTTTGTGTATCCAGGAGCTGGAGAACGCTGAATTCATCCCCATGCCTGACAGCCCTTTTCCTCTGAGTATGGCATCTTCAGAGCCCGAGAAGGAGACTCTCCCTTACCAGAAACTTCAAGGACTCAAAGTGGCCTCTGAGGAACCTGTTGGATTAAACAAGCCCAAAACGGAGCCCTGGGTAATGTTATCCAAGTGAATGCTTGGCCTAAAGCTCTTGGGGACCATAAATGGCAATGTTTGGATTACATGGAGAGCTGAGAAGATGGTGTTGGATTGGCCTAATTCATCTGGATGAGCTGTTGATAACCAGAAATGATGCAAAGAGAACAGTTCACAGGAATCTAGAACACAAAGCTGGGGCTTTGTCAGATTAAAAATTAGATTGGTTTTGTGGAAAAATGCAGTTAATGCAGTTGGGTAAAAAAAGAGAAGCCTAGGGCCCATAAGAAATATAGAAAGCAGAAATTGCTGTGAAATAGGAAGAACTGATATAGGAAACCGTTGGGAAATTACAACCTATGAGACTTACCTTATTTCAGAAGTTTTCTGTCCTAAGAGGAGGCACAGATCCCAGGCTTAGGGAAAGGGGGGTAAACCAGGTGGATTTTGGTGATAGGAAGACAGGAGCAGCTTTCCTAGAAAAAGGAGGAAGTTAGTGGCTTTATACTGAAGATATTAAATGCCTAGTAGCGTGCTGACCTTGGCTACTAGAAGTTTGGGAAGCTGAGAAACAACCTGGGGTGACGCTTTCTGCGCATGATTTCTTGTGGCATATACAACTCCTTGCCTTGCACTCAAACCTTGGTGTGACTTGCCTTTGTGTCTCTGCAGCCTGCTTACGTGAGTCCAACATTGCCATGCAGTGAAGGGAAGGCCGCATCTCCTGTTGCGGGCTGCATGTGCAGTGCTCTGCAACTGGAGGTGACACACCTCCGAGGCCTGGTTTTACAGTGTCTGGATGATCAGAAGAAGCTACAGCAGGAAACTGTTCGTCTGAGTGCCCAACTCCAGCAGTTCTGCAGGGGGACAGAGGGGACGCAGCAGGTGAGGACCCATCACCTGGGTGCACATCTGTGTTCAGTGCTCACTACACTGATCCTGGCTCCCACATAAATTGTGGAGGCTGCAGTGAAGGAAGCAGTTCTTAACAGGCGTCTCTCTTAGAGCAGAGTGGGTGGACTGAGCATGGTGCCCGTCTCTTGCTTGAGCTGCTGATGCAGGCTCTGATAGTAGCAACAGGAATGAAGCCAAGAGGACAGTTTCCTGTGAGGACGGCCCAGTCCTTGAGGGACCCAGGATTCCCCGTTATTTCTTGTGGTGGGAAGGGATGGGCAGTCAGATGTCACGGGGAGTCCCAAATGGCCGTGGAGAATAGGAACTGTGCCTTGTGTGGCTCCTAGCTTCTTTGCAGCTAGTCCTAGAGCTGTTTGGATAACTGCTGTGTGTTTTGGCAGGTGGAGGTTCATTCCAAAGGAACACAGACAGCCAAAGAGGAGATGGAAGTCAATCCAAAACCTGACTTGGATTCAGATTCCTGGTGTCTCCTGGGAACGGACTCGTGCCGCTCCAGCCTCTAGTCTCTTGAGCCCACTGGAATCCATCTAACTTCACAGCACACTAACCGAATGCAGAGAGCGGCTTTCCTGGCTTCAGGTCACTCGCAGACAAGGAGCGAGGCCGGAGGCTCCAGAGCAGCACCAATGTACGTTTGATATGAACTAGGAGTGAGTTTGAGAGGGGAAGGGCCCCTGAGCTCTAGGCCAGCTCAGTGATTGAAGCAGCAGCAGCTCCTCTTTGTACCTTACCTGTCAATTCTGCACGTGAGGCAGAACGACCCATTACGGCAATGGCTCCAGTAGCGGCTTGTGGCCCTTTCGTTGTTTCTTCTTGGGAGCTGCCTTTGGGACCCCAGTATTCACCACTGCATCTCTAGATGAGAGGAGGAGACGTGTTTTGTACTGAAGCTGGCAGAACCCTAAGACTCGCCACCTTCACTTTAGAAGGGCAAAGGACTAGGATCCTCTCCCTACCACATGGTAAGGCCCAGCCGGGGAGGCTGTTCCCCTCTGCTCTGGGGCAGAGGGAGCAGAGAATGTCTCATTCTGGAGGTCATGGAGATCTTCCTGTTAGGGAGAAAATGGTAGACAGCATGTTCCTGGCCTTGAGGCACAGCTTCTGGCCATACGACTGTGTCCAGTGGCCTGTATAGACAGAGTTTAAAGCCCTTATTCTGGGCACCTAGAGCTTTCCAACTTCCATGCAACGCACCGAGTGAATCAGGTGTTGTTTCCAATAGCAGTAGCGAGGACTGTCTGAGATGAAATCTCTGGTTCTGAGTTTCAGACTTCTGATTCCCAACCAGATGACAAGCATCCAGGCCTCAGACTAAGTCACTCATTTCTTGCTCCAGCTGTTCAACTTGGTTTGAGTGCCAGAGTTTCTGGTTTTTTGGCATAAGCCCATAGCTGCTCCCTGCTTGGCTTCTGTTCTGCGCAGCCCCTTGGTGCCCATGCTCTGGGTGGGTGTGGGAAGAATCAGTGTTTTTCCACTCAGTGTTTTGATGAAGTTGGAATGCAGTTTCCTACCCAGAATAGGTCATTAATGCCATGTCACAGGATGCAGCCTTCCCTAATGACTGTGAATGATCAAGTGTCTGTTGGAATTCACCTTTTTTCTAGAAGTGAGAGGCTTTCCCAAGAAAACTGGAGATGGGAAGAGCATGGTCTGATGCTCAAGATTTCCTTATTTCCTGTTAGAGAATGAGGTTAATTTGATTCCCTTTAAATTTATTAGCAAACTGACTTTGAACTAAGCTTTTGGGATTGGTAAGATCCCTGGGAGCAGCTAGCCTATCTTGCCTTATGTGAAGCCTCTAAGGAGTCCCCAGTCCTTCTCACCTTTGCTGTGAGAGTGGCATTGTGATTTCATTAGGCTTAAACCATCCCCATCAATGGCATGTCACCAGAATTGCCTTAAGTCTATTGGAGCTGGATATCCTATCACCTCCTAGACATCTTTTGAGACTGTTCTGGGGGAGCCAGCGTTACCCATTTGTCTCTAGAGGTGGATGCCAAACCATTCTGTTTGTAACTTACGCTCCGTAAGTACTTCTTTGGTGCGTGTTGCTAGTGTGTTGGAGCTGAATCAAGTGCAGTCTGTCCAGTGCAGAGTCCAGGGCAAGGATCATACCGGTGTGTCCACCCATCGTTACTGAAGGAAGGGCAGGAGGACAGCCCTCCTAGGAGGTGCTGAGCATCAGGAGCCCTGGCATGGCCACATCACTCGGTTGCCCTTGTGACTCGGCTTTCCTTCCCCCTTGTGCATTGGAGCCAGTTCTCGGGTTAGGGTCCCAGCTTGAGGGTGGTTGTTCCGGTTGTGGCAGTGCCTTTGAGGAGTGAAGAGTTGAGCCTTAGCCACGTCCAACAAGCAAGCACCAAGCTGATGGGAGTCGCTCTCCTGCAGTGCACTGCTATCCTCATTTCTCAATGCTCTGCAGTTGGGAAGCTAGGTGCACAGACTGGATTCCCCTTGGATCTAGTGGAGGATTAGGGTCCCTGCCGGAGGATGCCCTGCGCTCCACAATCTCCTATGTGCCTTAGAGGATTCACGCTATCCAGGTTGTGCCTGCTACAGACCACAGATTTCACACCAGCCAGCTATGCAACCAAAAAAGCAGTTTAAAGCCAGCACCTTCATCTTGGGCTGAAAACAGAAGGGCAAGTGGGCAGAAGTGCAGTTTCAAACCCTTTTTACTTCTCCCCTTCTTGCAGTGCTAGCTCCATATGTGTTGGTCTCCTGCTAGTATTGCTACTGAGTTGTTATAGTGGAACACAACTTATGCCTGCTCTGACACTCTGGCTGAAAACTAGTTTGTCGTCGTCTTTTTTTGAAAGGTTAAAGGGTGTAGTGGTTTGGAGTTTCTGTTTAAATAAATGTTTAAACATTCTCCTCTGTTTGGAGTCTTTCTTTTTTTTTTTTCTTTTCCAGGAGAGGAAGGGGAAATATGTGTATAGTCAGCTGGATTCATGGCATTCTGTTGTCTGATTATTTTTTTTACTTATAGAAAGAGGGCCAAGGGGCTTGGAAGTTCTCTGCTATGGGAAAAAAGTCAGCTTCTGTGTCCCTTCATTAAAAAAAAACAACCAACAAAACAACTCTTTTCTCTTGCTGCTGCATGTCCTCCTAGTGATGTCAGGAGGCTTTTGTGTGTGTGTATTTGAACAGCTTGAGTGCCAAGTGGGAAATGAGTAACGGGAAGAGAGAGGCTCCAAGGGAAGCAGTACCTGTTTCTCTCAGAACAGCTTCTACTGAGCATTAAAGCCTACAGAAGGGAGAACCTGACTGACACCTGCGCAGCCAGCTGTTTCTTCACACTGTACTTTATGCCTGTCACTTCTAACTTTTTATCAGGGTTTTTAGTAAATTGTGAAATGTCTGAAGAGGCAGAGCTGGGTTAAAGATGTAAAATTCACCATGGATTTGTGTACTGAAAATGCAGCACATCTCCAAAAAGGGGATTGTACTGCCATAGGAGAAGAGGAGGCTGAACTGGTGTGAGTAATGTGGCTTGAGTAGTGTCAGGATAACACTTGCCGTGATAGCAAAGAAGCTGGATTTATTTTACAGTATTAAAAGCTTTTCTGTGCATATCTGCCCCAGTCACCATCTGCAATCTGCTGACTTTTGGGGTCTACTAAACAGTCCGTAAAACATGGTGCAAGGGAAATGGAGTCAATACTACAGGAGAGGCAGTGGTACTGAGTTTCCTAACTACTCTTTGTTTAATTCAGTTACACATGTATTAATTCAAGGAGGCTGGTATGAAGCTTCCAGTTTATCCCTTTCCTACCTCTAGCTATCCTTCCAAAATGGAAGCTCTGAAGTTAGAGCATTGTCTTGCTTCTGTGAGCAATTTGGATATAGCAAATAATTTTCCCTTGTTTCGAGTCTGTTTTTTCTCTTCTCTCTAGGTTTGCACCCTCATACCTGGCTGGCACACTGCAGCACTGGCTCTTTCGGGGACCTTCATGCTTTTCTAGGGATTGGGATTTCTTCCTGTATATCTATACAGCAGAAGCTCTCCAGCTTCTTTCAGGAGTCTAGTCCAGCCATTCCAGGCTGAAGTGTTTCTTCATTCTTCTGACTACTCCAGTTTAATCTAGTCACTTAAAGTCTTTTTCTAGGTTCCCATGAGCTGCTGCTACATTACTGAAAGACTTGCAAAGGGAGCTACTGGATTTTTTTTGTTCCTTGTTTGCTTCCTGTTGCAACTTTCTCATACAAAGTAGTTATTCTTACTATGAGAACACAAACCACGCTAACCATTTAACAACTTTTACACAAGAGAACTCATTTAATATATTAAAAAACAGAAACTGGAAAAATAACTTAGGAACTATGACCAATTATAAGCAGACTATTCTCTGAAAGGGTCCGTAGAACATCTGTTTCCCCTGAAAGACCCTTAACAGTGTGGCAAAGGCCTTTACCATGAGGCAAAAATTGCCCAGAACTACCTTGCATCTCAAGAAGCAAGCAAAAGAAGGGGTATATTTTTGTCTTAACTCCCTACCATTGCAGCAACTAAGATTAAAATAAGCAGATAACTCAAGGAAGGGTGCAAGCCCTGTGTTTTGGAGGTCCCTAGCAACTTGACCTGCAAGAAAACACCAGTTTTATATTAAATCTAGTTGTTGATTTAACCCTGAACATAAGAGTGAAAGAGCTAACATGTTTTCTAATGTGAAGTTTCTCAGTGCACTGTCTGGTGGTGGGTGGTGTTTGACTTTTAAACTGTAGTAGTTCCTAAACATTTTGTTCCTTCTCAGCCCCTGCAAGTGATGCACTGAGGCACAGAACTGTCACCAGTCTATTTTTCACACTTCATACAAGGAGCCTGGAGATAGAAACAAATGCTTTGTATCACAATTCTTAACTTCTAACTCCTGCTGTATGCTCCCTTTCACGACCTTCACCAAGTCCATCTTGAAACAATGTGGGTTTCTTGCCGGTGCTAATTTTTTCCATGACTTCACTCCTCTCAGGGTTAGAAATCTAATTTCCAGTCCGAGCTTATTCGTGGCCTATTTTTTATCTTCTTTAATTAAATATTTCTTCTTTCACACTTTCCCAGCTGTGCGTCCCAGCTAATGTATGTGGTAAGAAACACGTGGGGATGGTTGTTCTGTTGCCTTAAGGGCCTGGCTGGTTCCGAGTATCTCTGCTGTTCTATGCACAGGAATGGACACATGGACTCATACAGTAAGTGCTGGCTACTGCCAGCTTTTCTAGCCCCCTGAATTTCTGTTCCTGAGATTTTTGTGTTGAGGAAGCATTTAATAATACTTCTCCCAGTTCTCTTTTTCTAATTCTAACAAGGTCACACTGGATTTCTACATGGTAATGTTACACATCTTCACCTGGCAAGATGTAGCCCTAGGACTGTCAGCTTTCTCCTCTCCCTCTGTCTGACTTTTCCAAATGCTTAGTGACTTTCTAAATGCTAGTTTTGAAGAATGTACAGTCCTTTCTGTGGCAAAATAACAAACGAACAAGAGAACCCCTTGTATCTCAGTCACTTGTAGGGTAGCTACAATAAAAATGCTACACCAGCCAGAACCACTGTCAGTGTTAACATGTTCAGGGCTGAATATCTGCACCTACAGGGCAGCAGAGGAAACAAAAGGCAGATGCTCTGTTTGGCCCAGCTCTTCTTCTTGTGAGCA
>JAVSBS010027771.1:12054-31444 GCA_033124195.1 Coracias cyanogaster | reverse complement strand
GCCGTCGCCGCCGGTCCCAGCCTGGGCAGCGCGCCCCGCCCGCCCGCCGCGTTTCTTCTTCCTTTCCCCCCTCCCCTCCCTCTCCTCTTTCCTGCTCCCCCTCCCCTCGCTGCCCCTCTCGCCGCTCTCCCCCTGCCCTGCCCTACCCGCTCGCCATGTCGCTGGGAGCCGGCCCGGAGGCGGGTTTCTCCAGCGAGGAGCTGCTGACCCTGCGCTTCCCCCTGCACCGGGCCTGCCGCGACGGGGACCTGCCCGCCTTGTGCGCGCTGCTCCAGGTCTCGCCCCGCTCCGACTTGGCGGCCGAGGATTCCTTCTACGGCTGGACGCCCATCCACTGGGCCGCGCACTTCGGCAAGGTGGGGCCCGGGCCCGGGCCGGCCTGGCCGGCGGGGCGAAGGCGGCGGCGGGAGCGGGCGGGGGAGGTCGGTCGGTCGGTTTGTGGTGTGAAGGGGAAGGAGGGCGCGAGTCCCGCTCGCGCGCAACGCGGCGCCATCTTTGCCCCTCGCGCGCGCTCGGCCGGGAGGCGGCCGCCGCTTCCCGCCGGCCCCCCCCCACCGCCGGCCGCTGCCGCCCGCCGCTCCTCTGGGGCGCGGGCGGGAGCGCCGAGCCGCGGCCCGGCTGACGGCGCGTCGGGGCAGCCCCTCCCGGGGCAGGTAGGTGGGGACCGGGCCGGCGGCCCCAGAGAAGAGCGGGGCGCGGGGCGCTCGCCCCTCTGCTCCTCGCCTGCTGGCCGGGGCGGGCCGGGCGGGGACCCTTCCCTCGGGGCTGCGACCGGTCACGGCGCGCTCACCCCCGGGCAGGGCCCGATCCTTTCACAGATCCCCCAACACGGGCAGGGCCCGGCCCCGCTCCCGCCCCCTCAGGCTGACCCTGTCCCCCCCCGCTCCCCGCCTCCCGGGCAGCGCCCGATCCCTTCAGCCCCCTCCGACCCCCTCAGGCAGGGCCTGAGCCCCTCCCGCCCCGCAGGACCGGAGCCCCCAGCCCCTGACAGGACCTGTCCTGCCCCCCGCCATGGGAGGGTCTGCGCCCTCCTGCCCCGCTCCGGGATCCCTGCTCACCAGCCACGGCCTCCCGGCACCGGCTGGGCTTGGCTGGGGCACCAGGAGCCTGCCTACCCTGCCAGGGAGGGAGCTTCTCCAGCAGGCTCCATTGCCCTGCTGCAGTCGGCCATTTGCCCTCCTCTTCCTCCCCCGCCGCCTGCAGCAGAGCCAGGCCAAGCTGGGGCAGCCCCTTCCCAGGGAGCAGCCCCAGACCCCCTCCCGCTGCCCGTGCTGGGCTGGATCCAGCCCCAGGCCTCTGATGGGCACAGAGCAGCGGGGCGCTGCCAGAGCAAAGGCCCCTCACCTCTGCCAGCCCTGCGTTCACTTCCCACTTGAGGGGTGTTTGCGGTTTCCACCCACCGCGTCCTGCCTCACGCTGCGGGGTTACATGGCCGTGACCCTGCTCAGGGCACTGAGGAGAGCTGCCAGCTGTCTGGGGTCTTTCCCGAGTAGTGTTTCCCTCGGTGGCTATTCTTTACTTGCCCATGCTTTCTTTTTGCAGAACTGGACGAGGGGAATGTCGTACTGTCTCCACTCAGAAAGCTATTTGGATACTGGGCCAATATATGTGCGTGAAAACGGGAAGCTGCATGTGGTGAACCAGGGCGCGGGCGGCATACAGGATGTCACTCCCAAGACAAGACCTTTTAGGCTGTTTTCCAGAGGATTTTCGGTGGAGCTTTGTATGAACAGGGAGGATGATAGGGCAAGGAGGCAGAGGACTGATCATTTCATCTTCACGTACACCAAGGAGGGGAACCTCCGGTACTCGGCCAAGTCCCTCTTCAGCCTGGTGCTGGGGTACATTTCTGACAACGTTGACCACATTGACTCGTTGATTGGTTTCCCAGAGCAGATTGCTGAAAAGCTCTTTTCAGCTGCAGAAGCAAGACAAAAGTTCACAGAACCAGTAACAGGACTGAGAGCGCTACAGAAGTTTACTGAAGCATATGGCAGTTTGGTGCTGTGTTCATTGTGCTTACGGAACAGGTAAGTGCAGTAACAAACACCATCATAGGCTGGTGGTTTTTTGCTAGCACACTTCAAGTTGCCTTTAAATTATTTTCTCTCAAAAATAATCTCTTGGGTTTATGACACCACCTAATTTTAATGAAATGACCTTATCTCACTCTTCTGCTTGCTTTTTTGATCCCCTTTCCACAAGTGCAGCTGCTGGTTTCATTCTAAGATACCAATCATGACACAGGTGACAGCCTACATCCTTGTTAACTAACAGGGGATTTAATGTGACAGATTAAACCTGCAACTATTTTTTAACAATAATAATCAGCACTTCCATAGCAATCTGTGTGTTTAAGGCCTTCTCAGGTATTTCATGGGATGTTCTTATAGTTGCTGTTTATAAGGATGCTTAGGTGCCTGCACAGATAAAACACACCCTTGCAAACTGCGTTTATTTCTTTTAAGCTTGCTCTCCTGTTTCATTTGAGGGGCTCAGGAGAAGACACAATCTTGTAGGGAATTTACAGGCTTTGAAGTCAGGCAGGTTTTACCTTAATTTGTTGTGGTTTACATCCCTATATCGGAGATGCTTTAATGAGATTCTGATTAGGGTCCAGCACCAGATTTTCCATCTTCTCCATGTCCATGTTGTCTTTCACTAAAAGATTCTTACCAAGCTTAAAACGGGATTATGTTTTTAAAGCCTTGCTCCTCCTGAAGGCTTTCCCAGTAATATAACCAGTCTATCTTCCATCTGTACACTTGAAAAAGGGGCGGTTTATCCAGTTTAAAATCAAAGCGCAGGCGTATTCATCTGAAGTGCCAAGGGTGTTCTGAGCACAGTAGGAGTGTTTTGAGCAGAGGTCAGTTATCCTTTGTTTTATCCTTTAAACCTCCTCCCTTTTTATCTCTAGTACAGGTACTTTTATGGGCTTAATTCAGAAATGGAAGTTACCTCTGGCATCTTTTGCCATTACAGAAAGCTGAGTTAAATATCGAGTCTTTGATACCCAGGAAGTAAGATCTTAAGGCATTTTCTGATGAATCTTATATCTAAAAGAGGCCACTCTTCACAAGCTCCCTGAGCAAGTAGTATTTCTCAAGAGCTGCCTTCTGCAGGCCCGAATCGCACGGCAAAGTGATGGGCTGGGGTGGTTTGATAGATATACTTGCAGTGGGAGGATACTGAGGTCTCCTTGTTTGCATGGCCAAAGAGGTGTTCCTTGAGGGATCAAATTACTAAGTATCCCTCATTTCAGCAGTGAAGATGCTGACCCCGGGATTTGACTTGCCCTGGGGAATACAAGGTAAATTTGGGAGAGATTAGTGAATTAGAGGCTTATATTTCCATAGGAACTGTAAGAAGTAAATGCAGGGGAGATGGTGAGGCAGCAACTGCTACGTGCTTATTACTGCATATTCATGCATGCCATTCTTTAGTGGTTTGTTCCCATCTCTAAACCTCCTACTGAATAGTTCCAGCACAGATGTTTGCATGGCTGCGGAGTGAATCAGATCAGGGAACCAACACAGCTAAAAAAATAGCCCACTGTGTGACTACTGCCTGGGGTGTAGTCACAGCTCTAGCTGGAGTCCTGCGGGTGCCCTGTAGGCTTTTCATCTCTAATGAAGTATTTTATTTACATATATAAAAAGTAAAATTTTGTCAGTTCACAAGCTATCCTGATATATTTCAAGTCGATTTTAAACGTGGATGAATGTGGGTTTGTCTACACGCTTCCTAGATACTGAGGAAGAACAATTTGTGAAATTCATTTATGGTTAACTGGAAGATATATTTTGCATTATTCTGAAATAATACAATAATAATCTGTAAAGAAGTCCCTAATTGCGATGTTTGCAAGTTGAAGTTTTGTTAGTCCTATATTTGGAAACAAAACAAACCCATGACAAGGCTTGAGGCTATAGGTGCCACCTGATGTGTCTGAACGCTGATAGCCTTTTTTTTTTTAATTTCTTTTTTCACTCTTCGCAGATACCTGGTTATCTCTGAAAAGCTAGAAGAAATTAAGTCTTTCCGGGAGCTGACATGTTTGGATCTCTCCTGTTGTAAGCTTGGAGATGAACATGAACTTCTGGAACACCTCACCAAAGAGGCTCTGTCTAGGTACCAATTTCTTGACATGTAGCTAAAAATGACACTTCTTTCCCTGTCACTAAACAGTTCAAAGAATCAGGCTCTGAGTTTAAAAGACAGTTTCACAGGCAGCAGCATATAAGTTTGAAGATTTTGGTTGTTCGTAAAACCTGTTCCTGAGGTAAACAAAATACAGAATTCATTTTAAACAAAACACACGATCCAAAGCACATGCTAAATCATGAAAGGTCCTACGAATGTGCAAGATAATTTACTGTCTCATGGTTTTAAATCAACTACAGTTTCCACTGGCCAGGTAAAAACTGCATCTTAAGCATTTTGAACTTTATCAGCCAAATTTTTAAAGAAACCAGTGTTCGAGGTGAAGATTTCTGCAAGCAGTCGGTTGAATATTTAGTTGATTTACATTTTTTAAAAAATTGTAGTTTTGTTTGATACTAAAGATTGAAAAGTAGAAAATTTTGTCAGGATGAAGCTAATTAGGGGATGTTATGTTACTATAAGATTTTGGTGCATTTGGCATCAAGGTTTTGCTTTCAAGTGCTCTGGAAAATATTTTGGTGCTCTATTTTTCCCTAAGTTCTGTTCTTCTGTTACAATACCTCATTGCTTACTTAAAATCATTGCCATGTCTCTTACCAAATCTGCCCTCCCCTTGTTTTGCTAAGCATTTTTCTCTTTTTAGATTTGAGTGGATTTCAGACTGGCAGCCTTGGTTTAAAGAACTTCAGTGTATAAAGAGCCTTATTGTCTCCGTTAGCAACTGCTTGTGCTCTAGGACCCGTTTGTCTCTGGAGCTCTGGGAATAGCTGGTCAAGTAGGTGCTTCTGCTGAGCTAGCGGAGGCCACATAAAGAGATTTGTTAGTTCTACTAACAAATGGTTCCTTCTTGCTATTTTTACTAACATTAACAAAGTAGACTCAAGGGCTGGTACAGGAAGACCCCGGCCTTCCGACACAGAGTTTTAGGACATTTTTCAAAGCTGTCTAAAATAGTGACTATAAACGCTGTGTTTATATCTTTCCTCCCAGCGTAAAACGGCTTCTCCTGAAGGACAACTCTTTATCAGACGCGGGCCTTCGCAGAATGACAGCACCAGTACGGGTACTGAAAAAGGGACTGGAGAATCTTTTGGTATTAGACTTGTCTTGTAAGTACTTCATGGTTTAATACTAGAAGCAACCTGTATCCTTTCTGATAAAGAATATATCCTCTTTAATATACCATTAATTTGGTGATTCCCATGAGCCAAGTACTCAACCCCAAATTTCACCAACAGCTTTGCAGAAGGCACAGGTCGTACCTGTAGTCTCAGCCACTTGCTACTTACAGAAATATTTTTCATAGTTTGAGAACTGGTATTTTGATCATTAGAGGAAAAAAGTCAGCCTTGACGCACCTTCAAAGCACAAACCATACTACCAAAGCCCCCTTCTTCCAGTATTAGCTTTTGGAACAAATATTTTCTTGGTATTCTGATCACAGAATCATAGAATGGTTTGAGTTGGAAGGCACCTTAAGGATCATTTGGTTCCAACCCTTCTGCCATAGGCAGGGACACCTTCCACTAGACCAGGCTGCTCAAAGCCCCATCCAACCTAGTCTTGAACACATCCAGTGTTGTGGCATCCACAGCCAAACTGGGCAACCTCTTCCAGTGACCCACCACCCTCAGGGTGAAAAACTTCTTCCTTATATCTAATCTAAATCTCCCCTTCTCCATTTTAAAGTCATTACCCCTGGTCCTTACCACCTTGTAAAAAGTCTCTTCTCAGCTTTCTTGTAGGTCCTCTTTCTCCACATCTCACAACTCAGTTAACTCTACTTGACTTTACAGGTAACCCTGAGATCACAGATGTGGGAATCGGATACCTTCTTTCTTTCAAGAAACTGAATTGTTTGGACATTTCTGGGACAAGTCTCAAGGTAAAAAAGCATCTAAGTTCAGTGGACAAGCATAATCAAATGTTCTTCCCCTCTGACTGCTTTGTTTCCCTGTTCCCTAGGACGTTAACGCTGTCATTAAGCGGATCCAAATGCAGATAGGCCTGGTTCACTCAAAAGTGCCTCTGAAGGAATTTGATCATAGTAACTGCAAAACAGAGGGATGGGCAGAACAGGTATGGGGGTTTAGGTCTGTTTTAGTCTCCAGAAATTGTCCTTATGGAGTATTAAATCACTGAATAGTAAAGCATAAGGGATAGAGTTCTTTCCAATGGCATTTCTGTAAATTTTACAAGAAACATTTTAATTCCTTCAACTGTTATTCCAGACAGTTCTGCAGTGGGAGCAGGCAGTTATGGAAGCCACCAAACCACAAGACAACTTGAGATCCAGAACAGCAGCTCTGCACTTCTGTACGTAACTGCATAGAGACCACATAGTTTGTTTTCTTTTCTACAAGGAATATTTTCGTACTTTCTTTTTTTTCCGTACAAATAGCACCTCAGGTGTGCAGTTTCAGCTATTTGTGTAACTGCATTACAAAGTGTTTGAGTTTTTCATTTGTTAAGACTGCTGGATAACTCTTAAAGTACTAAAATATTTAAGTACTGCTGAATAACTCCTTAAGTACAGCATGGCAGCATGCTTAGGGTAACATATAATTACTGAATTATCTCCCTTAAAGTTCTGAGTCCAAAATATAAATGTCCTTTTTTCCCTATGCACATCTCAGCAAAGCAGTCAGCATGCCAGATTGGCTTGGCCAAAACAATCTGCAACACAAGTATGCACTTCACAGCATAATTCTGTTTTTCCCAAAAATCTAAACTTGATTTTATTTTTCCCCTCACTGTAGATGGCAAGACACACAGAATAGAGGAAGTAGTCAAATGCAAGCTGGTGGAGGCAGAAACAAAAACATCTGGAAACTTGCAGTTTTATAAGGAAAAGGTTTCAAATTGCCATTTACCTTTGAAAAAGGAGGTTGCGGGCAGCCACGAATTAAAGAATGGTAAAAAAAGAGCTTTGGCTGAACAAGAGAGAGAAAGGACTTCCAAACAGAAGCATCTGTGCCTCACTGTAGAGGACTGGGATTTGTTAAATACCTACTGAGTCAGAAGAAGTGGGCCTTTTGTTTGTTGTTTTCTTGCTGATGACAGAATTTAGACGTACTGAGAGGGAGTAACAAAGGAGACCAGTATTGTTGAATCTGGTTGCTGTGATATGCTTGTGGGTTAACCTGTGCTTGGGGAGGGATAGAGTCAAGGTGAAGGTGAAAGCTGATGATACTACTGTATATTTTCAATACATAATAATTTTTTCAAATAAAGTAGTTGTTGTCATCCTTAATTCTTCTGACGTAGGTATCATTCACAAAAAGAGCTGGTCCTATCCCTCCTCCTCGCTTGCCTCTTGCAGGGCAGAAGACTGATCCTTGCAGTTTATCTGAAATGAAGCTGCGCTGTGCTTGTCAAGGGCCCGAGGACTTCAATAGCGCTGGTGGAACAGAAACCTCAGCCTGGGAGCACCGGGCTGTGCTGACAGAGATCTGACAAAGGGAGAAAGCAGGGAGGAGAAGCACAGGCCCCAGGGGAGGGAGGCAGTAACCACTTGGTGATAGTGTGGAAATCCAAAGTATGAGTCTTTTATCTCTCTGATTTTAGCCCAGGAAATGAAAGCTGGAAGCAGGTTACAATGGAGACTGGACTCTGCAGTTGTAACACATTCTGCCTTATAAGCAAATTCACTGTGTTTGAGAGCACTCTGTGGTTTAAAACCCATTCCTGGTGTGCGTGCATGCCTGCAATACATTAATCATACTTCCCCATCTAAAAACATTCAGAGAAGTTTATAATTCAAATACAAATTATACATACTTGCTGTAAAAAAACTACTCAGACTCATTTTGTGCTGGTCTGGCTGAATTCAGGAGTACAGCTGAGGTGCACAGTGCCTGAAAGTTGGCCACTGCGACCATCGTCGTACTCTTAGGCCAAGAATTTACTACAGCTTTCCTCTACTAGTGTCTATTTAGAGGAGATCTTCCTTTTACACTGTTGTTTACCATAACTGAATGACAGCACATGTTTGGAAATCATGACGAGGCCAAGATATGGGCCTTCACCTCAAGAATGCATGAAGGGCTCAACTCCTTTCTTTCTTTGTTCTTGCTGAATTTTCCTTAGAAAAGGACGACACAAAAAACCCAAGCATACTTGCATTCGAGCCCTGTATTTTTTTTCCTAGAAACTCAAGGCTATTAATAGCTTCCACTGTCAACTACATCAGCCCTCCGCTGAGACAAAAAAAAAAATGGCACAAATGGTGACTTAGCAAAACAGCTTCTCGACAGGGAGGAAGATGACTGTGGCGCTCAAATATAACCCTCCTCCTGCAGCTGGCTTCTGGTTCAACAGCCACCACGGATCTCTTTGCTAGCCCTTCCACCACTGTGGGGACCTGCTGATCTGACCATGGAGAGGTGCACGCCTCAGAGAATTGTAAACTCCATTTCACATCAGCAAAGCAGCTGGGAGCTGATGCCTTGAGCCGGAAAATAGGCACTTTGTGATTGGACATGAATGCCCAGATCACAGGCTTGGTGGTCAAATAATACAGCACACCTTTCCTTTTCAAAGAGGTGTTTTAAGGCACCGGGTTTCTTATATTCTTCATCCCTGGTAAAATTACTCCTTTTCTAAGGTTTCTTGCTGATAAGCAGACTTCCTCTTCTACACAGACCACTGCACAAATTTTATCCTAGGAAGACTTTGACACGCTTACCACTGTGTCCTGAACCCACGAGACTGTTCATTGCTCTCCTTAGGGCACACAGCCTCTGCTGACCAGGAGCAAGGCAGCAAGCAAGGAAATTACAGTAGGAGGCTCACCCTGAAACAGATGGGCTCAGCCGAGCGCCTGCTTAACCTGCCCGCTGCGTCCCTGCCTGTTTCCAGGCTGGCTTCTGAGTCTTGCTGCTTGCCACATCTCTCTTGGCTAGTCTCTACAGAGGTGTAAATCCAGGGCAGGATGGGTCCCTGGTTCATCTCTTCTAACCTGAGGCCCATTAGTCACAGCTCTAGCCTCCCAAGAGCACTTATGGTGATCTGATACAGGGACATCAGCCAGAGACCAACCCCAGGGCTCTACACCCTGCAGGTACTGGGTGGGTCAGCTCCTCTGACACCAGTAAACCTTTACAGGCTATCTTAGATGTCCTGACCCCATTTCTTTGTGGTTCAGCTCAGTTATAAAGCTGAGAGATGGCAGAAAGGGAGAGGAAGGCTGCATTTGGTCTCCTCTTTGTGGCCAGGGATATATCCTCCAAGCGCCCAAAGCCTGCCTCTGTTTGCTCACCCTCCGGCTGAAGGAAAGAGAAGGTGCCACAATAATCTTTCCAGCCTTACGCCAGGTATTTACCTTCTTTATCATATCTCACGATAAAGTAAGGATTCCCAAATCCCAACATTGTCCCTATCCAGCCAAGGCAAGCCACCACCTGAGCTCTGCTGCGGTGGCGCAGCAGCCTTTCACACAGCAAGCACCAACATCGGACTCCCCACACTCACACACTGCACGCCCCGAGCCTTTCCTCTTCACCCTCAGGAGCATCTCAAAACTTGGCAGAGGTGAGCTATGGCAACGACCGGCAAACATAGAACTGGGAGAATACAGCAGTTGCCACATGGGTCAGCCTAACCAGCATCCTCTTCCCAACCACAGCAAACATCACAGACTCCAGAAAGTCATGGCTGTCCCAACACCTCTGATAGAGAATAATTTTTTTTTTTACCAATCACATCTGCCAGGCCCTATGCTGAGTGTGAGGGTTTCTGTGTTTTTTTAACAGCTGATTAGTTCAATCCTTACCAGCTACAGTTGTTCTGTTATCCATCTACCGTTCTCATCATGACAGATGAGATTGTTCTTCCCCTTCTCTCTCACCTGCCTTTAACCACTGGCCCATGGAAGCGTGCAGCAGTCGTAGCCCACCCGACCCCTCCCAATGCAGAGAGCCTGCTGCGTGTCCTCCTACTTTCAAAGCCAAGGAACAAGTAAACAGGCCATGCCTGAACCTATTCTCACTCAGAAAGAAGCTCTTCTTCCCCAGGAAAGAGAGGCGGGCCCAGCAGCTCTGCCTCTGACTCACCCCCTCCTTGAGCTCCTCTCAAGAAATGCTGCAAGACTTCCTCCTTGGTTGCCCCAGAACACAAGGTGGGGTAACAAGCGGAACAACAGCAACTGCGATCAACCAGGCTTTATTTACCAACCCCAACTCAGCCTTGCTGAAGTGTTAGATGTCCATGAATCTCCAGTAAAATCGTCCATCCCGACTTCAAGATTTGATTGAGGCTGGAAGCTTGCAAGTGAGAAATGTTTACCTAGAAAACTCCTAACCTCTCTCTCCTGAGCTGCAGTAACGTTTTACAGGCCACAGAGAAGGCCAGAGGGCCACCGCAGCCAGCCATGGAGAAGGACAGGTCACTACATGTGCCTTTAAAAGTGTCCCGTACTACCGGTTCTGTTACATGGAGTTTTGCCATCTCATTCCGGGTGACGTGCGAGCCAGAATACTGTAAAGTTATTTAAAAAAAAAAAAATCTCTCAGGTCTATTGCTTTATCCCAGAGACAAATTAGAAGAAACAGTCACCATTGATACAAGCGATGGTGACACACAAGGTTGCGCCTCACAGGACAGAGAGGAAATGAGTGAATGGGGTTTTATTTTTTAATCTCTACATCCTGGGATGGTGGTGGGAAGAAGATTGCCTAATGTTGATTTTTGGCCTAGAAACGTTAAGTGCACTCACTGTGAATGTGGATTTTTCTCAGGCACAATGTTTTAGACAGACGAGATTTTCAAAGGAGCAGAGAAAGACCACATGTTTCTTAAATTTCAGTGGCATGTCCGTATCTATATCCTGAGGACTGCTTTGAAGGTTTGGCCGCCTGATCCTGCTTTGCTGGCAGAGCAACAAAACAAGCAACGAACAGATCCCGTGTCATCCCACACCGCCCTGGGAGCAGCGCTTGGTTTTCTGCTGCTCTCTGCTCCAAGCCTGCAACTTTTCTTTCCTCCTTTCTTTGCCAACTTCAGCACAAACACATCCCAGCCCCATGGCTGTTCTCAACCTGCTCAGCTGCTGCTCCAAAACTGCACAGCTCTGAGAGAAGGATGTTTTATGCACATGCTGCTCTGGCTTGCAGGGACAGCTACATGGTCACAGGGACACGGTGACCCCACAAGCCCTGAAAAAACTCTTCACTTCAGTTTTCTTTGCCATTACGCTCTCCACTTTGGCCTTCATGGTTTGAGTCGCACAGGAGGTGGCCTGCGCAGCAGCTCCCCATGGTGTCATCCTCAGCACAATGTTCCCAAGGAAGCATCCTGGGAGCATCAACGCAGAGCCTTCAAAGCTGCTGCTGAAACAATCTGCAGATGTGCTTTGAACACAAACACTGCCCATGAGGATGAGGAGTGTGAAGAGGCGTCAGAGAGAAATACTAACCCAAGGCTAGAAAGACTCAACTCACTCAGCTCCCGCTCTTTCAGGTAATTCTCCATGTACCTTCATCTGCCTACCTGCGAAGGCACCAGCATGTCCATACAGGAGAAGCCCCTCTCCCAGGGCTGGGCAGACAGTGTGTCGGCAGCAGCTGGTCAACAGCCTGCAGCAGCCTGCACACAACCCATTGAGTCTGTGTAGAAAGGACTCACCCTCACACGACAGAACCCTTGAAGATGTCCCACAGTGTGTAGCCTGCAGCATGGGCTACCATATGCACTTCATCCTTGTTCAACGGCGCTGCGGGCCAGTCACAGTGCTGCTGCTGAGTATTTGCTTGGGTTGGAGCTTCCCAAGCAGGTGGCAGAGCAGGAGGACACCAAGGCTTAAAGGTGACAACGCAGGAAGCACCTTGCTGTCTCCAGCACTGCTGGGTGCCAAGACTTCATGGTCTGCAGATATACTCATCGGACCAGCTGAGGCAGTGCTGGATCCCGTCCCGGCACAGCCTCCTGGGGATGCAGGAGCAGTACTCGTAGAGCACAGGGCTGCAGCTCCACCACTCCGACCCGCACGGGGGGCAGGCGGCCGCTGCAAGGGATGGAAAACAGGGAATAGAAACGCTTCTGCTGTGCTGACACCTCCCCTCCTTTCTTACACAGGTAGCTACCCTTTCACCCCTTGGCAGCTACTGAAAAGCCACTGGTGATGACCCTGCCCCTGCAAACCCACCAAAGAGGACACTCGCTTGATGCTACATGTGGGAGACAACCACAAAGGGTGAGGTTGCGATGAGCTTAAGGTAATTTACTTTTTTTTTTTAGCAAGCTACTCTAGAGAAAGCTGCTGATATGGTCAGGTCTTGCCTGACCTTCAAAACCAGGGCCCTGACTTAGGAACAAACCTACTGCTCATTTTAGTGAGAGAAGGACCCAGATGGCTTTCAAGCTTCTGGGACACACTCAGTCCCTTCCAGCTCAGAGAGGTACCCATCTGCTGACCAAAAAACTCCAGTTTGAATGATCGCTGCTGCCTACAGCTACACATCACAATGAAACTGCTCCACATCCAGCAAGCCACAGAAGAGGGACAACTCTGGGGGCTGGGAGCCTTTTATCTCTTGGTTGCCACCAGGCTTGGACACAGAGCCCTTGGCCCCTGCTGGGACACAGCCTGCACGGTTTATACTCAAGTCATGTCCCAGCTATGTCGTGTCAGCAGTGGATGCCAGCCACCGGTGAGCACCTCACCCGTACAACCTATTTCAGTCCATCAGTGGAAAAGACCTTTTGCCCAACAGCAGCCAGAAGAGAGACTTACAGCTCCCCATCTCGTCAGAGCAGTCTCCGCAGTCGTTCCGCCCGTCACACCTCTGATCGGCATAGACCCAGTACGAGGGGTTACTGCAGCGGAAAGCCAGGTACCCCGGCAGGCTGCGGGGCAAGTCACCTGCAAGGGTGGACACACAGGACACGTGCTCAGCTCCACCGGGCAGAGACGCACAGGCTGAAATGGGGATGGCAGCTACCAAAGGCTGCAGTCATGAGGGGTCGGTTGGTCCTTCCCTGTGTGGCGTCAGGGCATGAACAACGCTGCAGATGGGGAAGCTGTGGTTGGAGAGGGAAAGGGATGCTCGTGGCTGAGCCAGAAGGCGAGTCTGGGTGCCTCAGGTGTCTGCTTTAATGAGGCTTTTTTTCCCCAGTGTAACTGGACAATAAAATAGCTGTGTAGGTATTCAGCTTAACTAATGGAGGAAAACTGCATCATGGTTTAAAAAAATAAAAACAAAAACATAACAAGCCCTTGGAAGATCAGAGAAGCTTGGAAAAAAACCCCATTGGGTTTTGGGCAGTGCTGTCTCTCAGCATCTGCCCTACAAAGGAACTACCAGGCTTATCTGCTCACGTATGCAGTCAGAAGCACGGAGCCAGATTAGAACACTGGCTGCTCTGCCTCACAACGCGAAGACCAGCACAGGGAGGATGGTCGCAAAACAACCACTCACCACAGAGTTTCTCCTCCTCATCCTCTCCGTTCCTGCAGTGGCTGACTCCATCACAGACCTGTCTGGCCAGGATGCAGGTCACTCTGTCATCGCACAAGAAGCCTGTCCAGTTATTGGAGGCTGCACAGAAGCGGTTCACTGAAGGGAAAGCAAGAAATACTTTATTTTCCAAGATTTACATGGTATGAGGAACAGATCAAGGGGAAGAAAGGGGAAATTCCAAAATTCATTTGTTGTTCTGGAAATAACCAAAGGCCAGGATTAACCTCTGGTAGGTTCATAGCAGAGCCTGAAAACTACACCATAGTCTAAAGCACAACCATGCCACCAGAGTTACCACAGCGCTATGGAGCAGGACAACAGAGCCAAGGAACAGCTGGTGGAGACCCAAGCTGTGCACAGCCCCACACCACCCTGCCTGTCCCTTTCCTTCCTCCCAGTCTGTGCTGGGAAGCACTGCTTCATGCACGGTGATGGACACGAAAGCTCTTCTCACACATCATCATCTTCTGCCTCCCTAAGGAAACCACAGCTCTTGGGATACCAACCTGGTGCTCGTGGCAGGAGTGCCAGTGCCACCGCCAAGCCCACGGCAGCAGTGAGGAGGAGCAATGCCACGGCCGAGATGCAGACACGTCTCCGTGTGCAGCCCGCACAGGCACCGCATGGCTGGCAGCGGTCTGTGGAAGGCAAGATGGAGAGGTGAGGGGCTGGGGAAGGGTCTGGCAGGGCTCAGCAGAGTCCAGGGGTTTCAGAGGGGAATGGCACAGAGCCATGAGGGTGATGTTCTGAGGGCTCTGCATGCAGGACTGGCAGGGCACTGCTGGGGTTTAGGGGTTGGTAGTTGAGTTTTAATAGCCAAACACTGACATTAAACACCTCCTCAGGGAATTTTGTGGCTTGCGGTGTGGAAGAGCCTATGTTGCTGTTGCAGACTGAACGGCACAAACGACGCATTGCCATCAGGGCTCACCCAACACACTCGGATGCAGGAGGATCAAGACCAAGCCCCTGCCCAACCCTGCAGGACAGCAATGCCCTTTTCACAGCGGGAGCAGCTGAAACACAAGGCAGCTCGGTGTAAGGCTGGGAAAGGAGCCCCCCCAGCACTCACAGCAAAACTCCTCAAGAGGTAAAACTGCATTTTACAGCACTTCAGGCTTTCTGCCCCAACCAGGACTTAAACGCTCAGGCCAAACAAGGCCGAATTACCAGCTCAAAATGGTGAGAACTGGCCAAAGAGCAGCCCTTTCCCTCCCAAAAGACATCTCCAGGGTACAAAGGGCAGTGACCTGCCAGGGACTCCAGCTTCCAGAAAGTCATGTACGTAAATCAAACCAAATCCAGAAGCTAAAGGCCAAAGCCGGTCATTGCAACACAACAGCAACACACATAAGAGCAATGCTGACCAGCTGTCCTCATCTCAGCTCTCTGCAGTGCTTGTCTCTGAACCAACACTGGATTTTCTTGCATTCCTTTGTATTTCCAGACCAACAGGAAAAAAAAATGAATGCGATCATCTGAGAAACACGTAACCGGTCACTTGAGACAACCCTGCATGTGTCATTGGATTTTCGCATTTATGAACTTAAAGAGCTTTGATCGAGAAGTTGTGAGTTGTCCTCGCTGTGCTTCATATTTACTTAGTAGTTGTGTTGCCCAAACGCCAGCGAAGGCACGGCCTTTGCTCAACAGCAAAGGGATCCTGGCTGCAGCAACCAGCCCCCCGGTCATGCCTGCGCAGGAATCACACACAGCACATCGCACCTTAAACCGGGGGAGTTACATCACGCCTGTGTCTACACGACACCACCTCTGACCAGAAAGCACAGCAAATAGAGTATAAAATCATGGCAGTGATGAAATGTTGTTGCAACTCAATCTACAGGTTTGTTACTGATGCTGTTTGATCTCACCTTCTCCTCACTACGGACAGAATTTGCTGAAGTTTGGCTATTAAAACATATAGAAAGCCTATAGCAAGTTCATTGTGACCTTGCTGTGGCAGGCAAGGATTATCTATCGTGCCAATAGAGCATAAGACTGCCAACTCCAGGCTAACAAAGAACAGCTTAAGTTTAATAATTTTATAGTTTGGGCATTTCACTACACAAAAGGGGGCAAAAAAACAATTTTAAAAATCGGTCTCAACAGACCACAAACACTGATTGCATTTTACATTAGATGGGTAGTTTCAATAGATTTATACTTTAATAATAAAAATGTTAAGCTCTGCCTTTTATTCATTACCTCTTTCTTCAGAGAAGGACGTTGTGGAATCAAAAGTAGCTACATCACCATTTATCTAGAAGGAAAAGGAAGAAAAGAGTGTTGCACGCAGTAACCACGCAAGGTGTGCCTTCCTACTTCTCACACCACCGTACCCAGGAATATACATAAGGAATTCCTCTCCTTTTACGTACAAGCAAAAATTCCCTCGGTGGCAACGTGGCCCAGATTTAATTCACGAAGCAATCAATCCGATCGGCTTTGAAATCTTAGTTACCTGTTAGTAAAACAAACACCAGTGCAAGTCCAACGCTCTGTATCGGTACCTTCCTTTGATATCAGATTAGGTGAAGTAGAAACGATTTGAAATCTCACAGAAGGCAGCGATAAAGAGGTCAGACAAACAACGCTATCAAGAACGCGTGTATTTTAAGAAACAGCTGCATGTAAGATTTTTCTGAAGAGGACTGTACCTGGGGGTGAGTTTTGTTCATGCTTCCCAGAGCTACAGCTCTCACAGCAGCTCAAAGGACCGCAGGGACTTTTCTGCGCCTTAACGTGAGCGACGTTACCAGGATACAAACCCCAACAGAGGTAGGAAAGCGTGGAGCGTGCTGCTGCCCAGGCACATGAGCAGGAGAGGCTGGGGAAGGCAGCACCGAGCCCATGCTCTGGTTGGAAGCTGGGTTTCTGCTTTGCTGCTTATTCTCCTGGCTCCCCCTTGGTTTCACAACACGACATTAGGCAAATCATAAAGGACACAGAGATTTTGGGATGCTGAGAGCCCCACTGCTGCTCCTGACGCCAATTTGGAAGATGAACACTCCTCCCTGGAGACATTCAAGGCTGGGCTTGATGGGGCTCTGAGCAACCTGATCTAGTTGGAGATGTCCCTGCTGACTGCAGGGGAGGACTAGATGACCTTCAAAAGTCCCTTCCAATCCAATGCATTCTAAGATGATCAGATCTCAGCAGAACTGTGCAGGATACAACCATCTGGAATAACTTCCCTGCTTGGGCAACGAGCACAGGCATAGAGAATCCTCCAGGATCCTCTCTTTCACTCGCATACTTGAGTTTCAAGGCCTGCAGGTAGGTCTTAGCAGTCCAGCCTGTAGCTAACATGAACTTACAAACAGCTTGCAGCCTTCTAAACCAGCCTCAGCAGAGCACATGTGGAATGGTTTTCCAGATTCAAGGATAAAATGTCCTGAGCTGGCAGCTTTGCCATGGGAGTAGGGAGGAGAAAAAGCACTAGCACGAAGTGTTTGAGAAGCCAGCATTCTTCTTGCTTGCAGGAGGGCCCGTAGGACACAAGTGCCTCCAGACTGTTGCCACCCCAGAGATCGTGCTTCCTCCCCAGGCACGAGCAAAACCACCTTAGAGAGCTTCAGAGCCGCCAGCAGCTATATTGCCCATCAGCTGTCCCTGAGACAGTTGCCTCAAATCGATTCAAAGCTTCAAGTAACACCCAATATGGAGGAACAATTACAGCTACTTCCCTCCCCATCCCCACATGTACAACTCAGTCTCCAGTACATTAATTTTGAGTTAATACACACTTCTGACAAGGGCATCTGCCAGCCCTGCACTTACCTGTTCCAGAGCAGCCAGAATTAAATACAGTCTTTTAGGAGCTCCTCCTTTGGCACGGCAACGCCAACTCGCCCAAAGCAGAAGCTTCTAACAGGAGTACATCACTGCTAAACTTGGTGCTAGAAAGCTCTCCTGTTCCAGGGGGAGTTTGGGGTGAAAACACCAAATTGCAAACAGCCTGCAAGTCTGGGCACCTGCTACAGTGTAGAAGAATGACAGACTAAGGGTTACAACCTCCATGTCTGAAATTCTGGATCTTTTTTATCTTCAGAGAGGAAGTTTTTGTTTCTTATCAGGCTTGGTACAGAAGGACCATTCCGAGCCTTCAGGAAGCTTATCAGGTGATGGTGAGTTTGCAAAGGGTCCCATGTAACAGCCAGGGCAAGCAGGCTAGCTATGCACACCTCACAGAGAATCTGTGATGGAAATGTTTAAAATGGGGAGTTAACCCATGCTTAGATGCAAACACCCCAAAACCTGACATCTACCACCATCTACTTCCTACACCAGGATGATCAAGCTCAGCTGTAGCCAACCAGGGAGCTGGATTTTAGAGCAGTTACCCCACATCAAAGACTGCTCCTAGTTCAGAACAACGAGTTTGTGAGAATGAAGTAACAAACACAAGCAAGCCCTTCTGAAGTAAAAATAAGATTAAAAAAAATATATCTTTGCCAAAGATCAGAGCAGCTGAAGAAAGAACACAGATCAAGATACCCAGTATGATAGGAGACTACTGTTAATTCTAGCACCTAAAAACGCCAAGCCCCCCCCAGACATATATTTCTGCCAGCAATGAACTGCACACACTTGAGAGGGTTGCCTCATTTGTGTCAAGATGATTCTGTTTAAAATCTGATGCAAGTTCAGCTGAACACATGCCTAAAGAGAATATAAAATGCTTTTCTCCTGCCGTTTCAATAATTTAAGGCCCTTCGTTTAGTCAGTGGTCTTGGGCAGAGATCAAACCCGAAGTGCAGCCTCTGAACATGAAGATGTCAGGCAGTTAAACATCTAACAAAAAAGGAGTAGGACAAGCCGTTTTGCAAAGTCAAACGCCAAGATAGCTTAAGCAGTCCACTTAGATTCGAAATCTTGAGAAACGGTTCAGTTACCACAGCCTAGCCAGCATCTGATTCTACAGGGAAGACACTTTGACAAGAGTTTACAAGCGCGACACTGAAATCCTTCAGACTCTGGCTCGCTCTGGAACCAGCAGTGCCAAGTGACAGACTGGCACAGGCACAGAGCTCCCCGTGACCGAGCAGCACATCCCCGCATCACTGGCTTCACCGCACAGATCGCTTCGCTGGAATGCCGTTAAACAGCAAACAAAAGACACAACGCGGAAAACCTGGGGTGATTTTTCCCCTTTTGTTGCAGGCAGATACAACGCCAAATGAAAGCAGGAGCGGTTTAACTCAAGCCTAGGAATGTGGGCAATAAAAGTCAAACGTTTTGGAAGAGAAAGTTTTGTGCAATCCAGCCACCAACGTAAGAGGTTGCACTGTACAGATCTGAAAGGGGCCAACAGCCACGAAGCCGTAACGCTCCCTCTGCAGCGACATATAATAGCAAAGGAAAACATTTTAACTGCCTTGAAAACATTTCCACGTTAGTAATTCAGTTAGAAAAAGCGGGGACTGCTGACGTCTCTTCCAGAAGGGCAATCCTGGATGACGCAGCGCTGAGACCACAGGCAATAAGCACTGAAGCCAAGCCCGTATTTACCAATCAAACACCCGTTGCACCACTGGAAGCGGAACGCTGGCATCCCGCCCCAGAACGGGGCCGTACACTGAGGGTGGCACCACGTGAGCAGAGATGCATGTCCCGACTGAATCGCTACTGCAGACAGAGGGACTTCCCACCCCTAACACCATGCAAGTGAGTGGATGTCGCGGTCCAGGCACCAGCGTCCGTACCGCCTCCCAAAAGGGAAGAGGATTGAGGGCAAGGCGAGACACTACCCCAACAAGCTCGTA
>JAVSBS010027771.1:0-11954 GCA_033124195.1 Coracias cyanogaster | reverse complement strand
CCAAAAGGGAAGAGGATTGAGGGCAAGGCGAGACACTACCCCAACAAGCTCGTAGGCAACCACGGAGATTGATGAGCGTTTAACAAGTTGGGAGAACATCACCCCACTGACCTCGTGCAGTCACGCTGGAGGCCTTTGCGGCACCTGCACACAAAGGTACCTGCCAGCGGCCGCCAGCACCCAAATCACTGGGCTACGATGTTGTCCCACAGAAGAATTGAGCATGAAGAGACACTGCTAGTTTAAGACTCCAAATTGGAATTTCTGCACACTGATAGAAGCCTTCTTAAAACAAACACCTCTTAGGCCTCACTGACAGCAAGCCCGCCTGAGTGCTTCTGGGCCAGGCTTTGCAGCAGAGACTGCTCCAGGCACACTCCTGCTTAACCACCCCTGCAAGGCTCCATGCCTCTAGTTACACAACCATCAGGTACCGCTGAACTGAGTTTTAACACCAGTTTTAACAGGAGGGAACACTACAGGGCACCCTCCAGAACCTCTGTAGCTCTCACTAGAATCCAAAACCTAAAGAGATTGTGGATTTTGGTTTTGGAGATCATGCTTCCTAGCCAGCTTTCAAACAGGAGAGACCTTCAGATAAACAACACACATCCCCACCTTGTCAATGCTACGGGAAGCAGCCTATCATAATCTCCTCAAAGAAAAGAGCCGCAAAAAAAGCGTCAGAAACACGAGGGACATTGTTAGTTGTGGTTGTGTTGGTGAATCGTGCAGCGAAATCAGGTCACGTTGCTCATGAGAGGAAAACTGCAGACAGGCTTTCAAACAGAGTGTGCTGTGGTCAATCATTAACTGGGGGAAGACGCTCTATAGTCAACATTTTCTATACAGTCAATTTTATTCGTCCGTTCTCATTTCTCAGGAATCAACTTGTTTCTGTAAATGAAGTTACAAGACTAGAATAATTAATCAAGAACAGAAAGTAGAAATTCTTCAGAAAACACAGGCGCTAACTTTACAAGCGGTTTAAGACTTAAAGGCTAAAGTTTGACAAAATAATCGACCATCTTATGTTCTGTGTGCGAAGGGATGTGTCCATAAGCTTCAACAAAGTGTCCATCTTCCACAAACTGAGCTCTAGCCTACAGTACCTCACAAGCGCTTCCCATCATGGGTATTGCCACGCTGTAGAAAAAATATATTTCTGTTTTTGGAGAGAGGGTTGTTTGCGCATGGACATTAACGGGTACAAAAATCCAGCAGATAATTTTATAATATTTTCTCTTAACTACAACAGAAAGTGCAACACTAAAAAGGCGTCTCCTGTCTACTTAAAATGTCTTATACCTTTACAAAGCTAACTCTGAATGTACACGTTACGTCCTAGAACACACAAGTTAAGTTTGGAAGTGTCATGGCAGAAGGATGGAAAGCATGCTTACAGCTTTCGTAAGCAGAAAGACACACAGCAAACACCAGTGAGAAGTGATTATGTCTGGAAACAAACATAAATTCAAGAAGTCCAAATCTTCACTACTAGTCGAAAACAAAATCCCATGAAATTGTTGATTCTGTTACTTTGTTTGCATTTAGAGACTGGCTGCTAAGCTTCTTATCTGAAGAACCACCACAAACAATCAGGAGTTGCTAGCTCTGTTAGAATTAGTCTATCGGATCCAAAGGAGACTTAAATTGCTGATTGAGCCAGATTGACTTTTGTAGGAAGAGGTCCTGCTTCTTCGTGTTCCTCCGTCTTGCATCTAACCACCACAAGTGCAGAGGATGGGTATCTGTTCAGTTTTTGTTCATTCATGTATTCCAAATCTCCGTAGATGCTCAGCTTCTGAAATATTTAAACAATGCTTTAAGAAAAAGACTCTCCGTACTGGCAACAGAATGCATTTCATTACGCAACTACATTCCTGGTTCCAATGGCTGCAGCCCTTCAACACAAGTTAACCCAGGCTTTGGGTAACGTCTGAAATTCACAGCTGGAACTAGATTTGAGTCCCAAAGAAAGGTATTAAATCTGCCGGAACAGCAGCAGACACAGCACTTGTGCACTAGCTCCCTTAGTTTGGAAATACCATGAGAGCCTTGCTCACACCTCCGCCAATTCAGCCAGTTTCCCTCTGATCAGACTGTGCTCATCGGTCATACGCTGTGACTTCTCACTGTTGATCCTCCTGGGTTAAACCCATACCGAGTTCCACCTCCACCATCCAACTCTTGGTATAGCTTTATTCCCAAAGAAATTCGAAGCAGTCTCCATTTATTAAGAGTAATCTAAAGGCTGTTGAGAGGAGAGCACTACAAACCAAAATACATCATATTGGGGCTGCCTGAATAAGGCTCAGAGCACCCATCAGCCACAGGAACAAGCACAAATTGTTTAACTATAAAACAATCATTTAAATAACAAAACTGGTTTGATAAACACATCCACAAAATAAAAAAAAACCAAAACTATTTCTAGCTGAACCTCCCCCTAAATGTTTCTTAGTCTCTAGACAGCTGTAACAGAGGTAATATAATGAATAAATTCAAAATATGGCACATTATAAAACAGCGTTACCTCGGATGGAACATATTGCTCTACAGCTGTAGCTACAGTTGCACAACAAATCCAGAGCAGCACCAACACTGACAGGACGAGCGTAGTGGTTAAAATCCAACTGGAATTTCTGAAATGAAAAGAATGCTACTAGATTTCACATACTGAATACAAGACAATGGACTCACTAAAATTTTGACTGTGGCTCCTGCTGATTCATTAGTCTCCAGCTCTTCCAGCTACACAGCCCACTTCAGACTCCTGTGCACTCTAATGCCCATTTAGTCTCTGACTCGAAAGACACAAAAGACTCGCTGGATTCTGTTTATTGGGCCCTAAGTATCCTGCCATTTAAAAAACATTCTTCTGTTAAACATCTGGGGTGCAATTCACTGATTCTTCACATGTAAACTTTTAAGGAGACTGTATTCAGAGTAAGAGAAAGAAGAACCAACATGCTGAGTTTCAGCAAAGCTTTAATAAAGATATATTGGGTATTTTCAGCCTGGAAATGAGACCTAACAGTGTTCTTCATACCAGGAAATCCCAAAAGAAAACACAACACAAGTGCTTTGCCCTGGAACATAACCAGAACTAAAGAACAGGCAACCCACAGTATCGATTAAACATTTCACAGAACATCTATGCAGAGATGACCCATGAGGAGATATGTAGATAGCTCAGCCCCGAGTTGTCCATAAGCCATAGACCAAACAGGGCAGTGCTGCATCAAAGATTTGAAACCTGAGCTTAGCCTCGAAATCCCTCAACAAATAATATGCTCTGAGTCTCAAAACCACCATTCAGTTGCCTGGGAAAGTAAGATAAAGAAAAGCTGGAGGTTTTCAGTGTTGTTTCAGCCCACAATCTTGTGTACCCAGAGGGTATAATCCACTTGGGCACAGTCTTGCCCACAGTCACATAACGGATAAAAACGCTAAGGTTTGGGTTAGGAACTGGGAGTCGCCCTTCCAATGCCACATCGTGCCTGTATGGAGACCCTTCCCCTGGGCTGGCACGCTGGCCAAGGTCACTTTTCTGGGATCAAGAGTCCTTACCTGGAGGGGTAAGGAAATATTTAACATGCTGTAAGTGGCAATTAATACATGTAACATTTACTACACTTCTTAGGTTGTATAGAGTATTCTTGCTTTTAAGTTGTAGTAGTGCATTCTTCCACTGTACCCGTGAAAACCTGCAATAGTGGTGTATTAAACCTGTGGGTGAAGCTTAAATAGATCATTTGTTTGAGCCTTGCAGTTTAGTCTCTTTTCACCACAACTTGGAATGGAAAGGAGAATCAAAGTTGGCAGAAGAGCCTGCAAAAAGCACGGGGCCAGCACAGAGAAGTAGGAACAACAGTCAGATACACCACTTTAACTGCTATGCATCCTGACCCTAACAGACTTGTAGCACCTGGAGATCTTGCAGAGTGTCCCCATGCACACTCAGGAAAGGCCATTATCCTCCTCACAGGGTACAGACATTCTGGAATATACGTACATGGAAAGACACTTGAAAAAGCTGTCATTTTCTCGCTCTTCAAAGAGGCCTCGGTATGTCTGCGAACTTCCTGGACGTAGGTCTGCTGAAATACAACAGCAGAAACAGCGGTCAAGAAAGCAGTAAGAGAAGACGCAAACGCCACACAGTTTGTCTATACAGAGAGCATAAAAGGAAGATTCTAAAATGGCTCTAGCTTGTGTTTCCAGCAGAGCTTTCTTTCTACCAGACTTTGCAAAGTGTACACAGTGCAGTCTACATGGCAAACAATTATATTTCAGCTTTCTAAAAATTTGCTTTAATGTGCCACCTGCAACTTTTTTTTCTTGCATGACAGGAAACATTTGCATTTGCTCTTCTAAAGCACAAAGAACAACTTACAGGCTGTTTTACTCAGCGACAAGGATCCTCTTGTATCTTCAGTTTCCTGATCAAGCTGTGGAACATACTGTACTTCTGGCTTTGACTAAAACACAACAAGGAGTTAGAAGATCCTGCTAGCAAGCTTCTGCCGATCTTGACATTTCACATTTTCAGAACTAATACGGAAGTTAACCTTAAGACATGCACCGTTTACCTACGTTTGATTCCCAGTCCCACCACTGGCCCTAAAAGCAGCGCGATACTAGCAAAAAATACACACTTCCAATGCTGCTCCACAGTCTATTAGGTGACTGGAAGGAGCAGAATGAAACATTTAGCAGCCAGAACACCTTAATCTCAATGAAAAGGCAAGCACCTGGAATATGACAATTTTGCCATCATCTGCTTGAAGGTAGAAAGTCCACGAGGACGTTATGAAGCTCTGAGCTGAATCCATCATGTCGCTCCAGAATGATCTCACCAGTGTCAGAGGGAAGAGGAGATGAATTCTTGGCATCAGGGACATTAACTGCAAGCACAACATTAACTGGTTCTCCATTTGTTTTTACATGGGAAGGACAGAAGTAATGGTCTTGCTCACCCCTTGCCCCCTGTCTAGATTTCAGTCCTTAAGATTTATTTTCCATCTGAAGAAATTTAAGAGAGAAGACACACTGAACAGAAAACAAGTAGGTGGTATTTAAAAAACATGTCATCTACTTACTTGCTCTTGTCTTATCTCAGCAAATGGCAACTGGTTCTGGCATCCAAGATGGCAAGCATATTGTTCATCAGATTGGGAGTATGCTTCAGTACAGGCTGCAAGGAAGAAATTCCCCAAATGAGAAGATAAATTCTGCATTTTAGTTAAGAAAACATTTTCAGTATAAGTTGGATCAGAAACAGCAGCAGTTAAAGGACTGACAATGCCACTCGCAGGGAAAGATTTGGCAATCACTCAAGGGTAGCATTTGCTCTGAGGGCCAACGAAGGTTAAGGAATCAGCTTAGACAGACGAGGTAGTTGAAATCTGAGTGCACTCATAGCAACTGATCAGAAATGTTACCCTGGCCAAACTAAGGGATGCAAGTTTTCATTGATCCTCCCACTAACGCTTTTGTTTTTCCTCTACAGATCACGTAAACCATGAGCACAGTGACAGAATCCTAAAAGGAACAGAGAGACCATCAGTCCATTAATTCCCTTCGAGGTAGCAACAGAAGTCATGGCATCACAGGGAAAACAAAAAACCAGTTTCCTGCTAGTGTGAAGAGCAGAGAAACTGCAGTGAAAATATTATGGAGGTTTTTTTTTAAGAGAAATGAAGCCCATTCTTAGTTTTACACATAGCTTCTATTAATTGTTCACTAGAGATTAAAAAGACAAGACAGAATAATTTAGATTATTCTGCCCATGGAGGAGTCAGGCAGACAATACACAGGCACAGCTCTCCTCCACAACTCCAAAGCTTAGATGGACAATGTTGCAGTACTACCTGAACTAAAGAACCAAACCAATTAGCAAACACAGAGGACAGCAGCTCTCCAAGTTTTCTGCAGGAACAAATGGACCATCATAAAGGCCAAGAAGCTGGCAGGAGGTGTGGCATCAGCAGCTAAACATTTCAGTATTCAGCTCACAGTACCTGAACAGAAATTCCATGGCAAAACTGCCACCAAACTAGTGTTTGTAGGCATTAAGATGCATCAGAAGACAGAACTGAGCAGATCAGCCAAGACATATCTTGCCAAGCACAGACTACTTCATCAGGGCACCAACCAGTGTAACAGATTACAGAACATAAGCCAGCAGAAGACAACAGCCTCCGGAAGGAGAGTTAAACCAGAACGTAAGCAACTGTTCAATTACCTCTACATGTGCTCTATTGCTACATTACCCTGTTTCATGGCACTCTTTACTGGGTGGTTTGACAACTAGATTGACATGCTGTATTCACAGCTACACACAGTGTACCACAGACTAGAGCATTAGCCCATTTCTAGAGTATTTAACATAGTTTTGTGTCACATTAGCATCTTTGCCTGTCAGGCTTTCTATTTGTGTACCTTCCACCAGCTCGCCAAGGCAGCCACTCACCCTCTTGTTTCTACCAGTTACTGAGAGGATAGAAGCCTCCTCTTGAGTGCTGGTTTGGTGCTTAATTGTACTGGAAATACAGACGGAGAGCTCCTACCTTTCCTGCTTTTTATGTCCCACTTAATCTCTGAAAAAAGCTGTGAGTCAGCTGCCTCAGTATTATTGGATGGAAGCTCTATACAATTCCATAACCAGTATTAATTGGCCTGTAGCACACGTTTCACCTTCACTGTGAAATCTCTGCTCTCACACACATAACCTGACAGAAATAGTCACCAGTATTTAATGGCCTATTTCCAAGAAAAACAAGTCCTTCATTCCCAAGAGTTTAGCTGTAGGTAAACCTCAGGATGTAGCCGAGACCAAGAGTTACATGGCAGGCAGCACATTAAGATCTGTGTTCTTACTCTGAACAATTCATTTTTATATACTTCTATTCCTGTGTCAGGAGCTGTAAATGGGACTGACTGTTGCACGGAATTATTAAAGTGTTAATTTGACTGGATTTTTCCCCAGCTGTTTTGTGTTTTCTATGAGAACCTTTCTGTAGTAAAATGAAGTATTTCTAATTTACTCACAGAGACTGATGATACTTAAGAAATTCAGGCAAATAGGAACACTAAGGATCAAGTAAGGAGAAACTCACAGAGAACAGACAATCTTTCCCTAAGATTTTTTAAATTTTATATTCTATACCTAAACTTTAAGAAGTTGTTAAACAAAACCTGAAAACAACAGAAGGAATCACCCCAATTTAACCAGACCGTTTCAGACATTCCTGCTCTTCCCTCTGTTACAGGATGTTGAATGAGTACTGAATTCTTACCAGAGTCGCATTCCATTTTGGTTCGATTCAAATCAATGCCATCGTCCACAAACTGACAAATGGAAAACAGTCTGCAGCCTCGCTGACATGCGTACAGCTCCTCTTCCTGGGAAGGCACAAGAAAAGCCTTGCATCCCTCCATTCAACAACAAATTGTCACATAATTATTTTTTTTTTAAGTGCTATAAAAAGCCACCCACCAGAGCACCATCCTCCCTCCCTCCACAAGACCTAGGAGCCAGCTAACCATGACACTCAACGGTCTGAAATAAAGTCAAGCTACAGCTCCGTAACACCAACACACCAACTGATTTATTTCAAACAGAGCTGAAACGGCAAATTTTGTTTTGTAATCCCAGTCCTACAACTCAAAAGCAAAGTTGCACTGCTTTTAAAAAAAAAAAAAAAGTGGTTGATTCAAAAAGGAGAGATACTGCTGTAAAAGTTTCACTGACATTTGACCCTACAAAAAGTCTTCCATCTCAGAACTTAAAGAGTAGAACCCAACAGGAAAGAACAAAAAAATTATTAATTTTGAGAGTGTATTACAATGTATCTACCAGGCTCTAAACAGAACTACAACAGAATTATCAAAATAAGATATTCTCTTCTGATGGACTGTATTGGCACTCTGGTTGACTGCTCACTTGCCAAACCAGCTCCACAAAGATATTTTTATTTATTATATTGACCTGAAGGGGACAAGTGCTTCTTCACTGCAACTATTAAAATTATGCAAATACAGAAAATGTACTCAGAGTATTTCTTCTGTCCACAGCACTGAAGGGGTGGAATATGCACCTTCCAAGTACAGTGCCCTCTATATTGCAGAACTAAAGACAGCGTCTATTACATCAGCGCCCCTACTTACAATCACACTCTTTCGACAATCAAACCCAGCAAAACCACCAACTACACAACCCCTCAAATGACTGCAGCCAGTTGCTGCACAGGTGGAAAGCGGACTCTGAACTAATTTAACAAAAACCAAACACACCACACCTTCCTGGAGAGCCTATTGTAAATAAACTGACCATTGTTTGTGAGCACAACCTCACATGTTTTCAAGGCACAGAAGTAGAAAACTGAACATAAATTAAAACTTAACTCCAGCAACACTGACAAGGTGGCTAAGATAGTTGTGCTGTTGCAGAAAACAGGTTTTGTAATTTGATATCCAGATAATCAGCTTTAGCAGGCAGATTTCTATGCGCAGTCTTCCATGGAAGTCTCAAGGAAGCTTATCTTACTAAAATAACTGAATGTTTTAAATGGAAACTAAATGACAACTAAAAATTCCCTTCAATTCAACTGGAAGTTTTGTGACAAAGATTTTGGAACAAAGACTACAGGTGAAGGAAGAGATAAGTGTATTATTTGACAGCTCCAACAACACAAACCAAAGAATTCAAAAGTACAGTAAAAATCACAGAAATATCAGTCTTCCTTGAACCCGAAAGACTCCTAAAGAGAAACAAGAGCATTTTGTCCAAACAGTATGGAATATATTAGGATAATGTTTAGTCCTAATTGCTCAGGCTTAGTTTTTTCTCCTCACTATCATCACACATAGGCACTGAAACATGCCATAGGTACAGATATAAGTTTACTTGTATTCCACATCACTCCGTTTTACTTCTCTCTAGAGGGATACCAATGTCAGCCACAAAATCTGATCTAGTTCCACACGAAAGCAGACAAAATGCTGTTACCTAAACATTGTCATCACTTCCATTTGCCAGCTGTAAAATCTCTAAAATCTGGTAAAAGCTCCCGTCATTTAGAGTGCAAACTGCTGCGTAGCTCCAGCTGATAATGAAATATCTTGTCAAGAAAGAACCAGGAAGGATGAGATTTTTGGTACTAGACTTTCCAAATTCAAGACAGTAGTTCAAAACTGTACAAATCTTGAACCAACAGGAAACTCTGGAGTATGAAATTAAGAGTCCCATTAGACACTGTTTCAGCATTTTATCAGGAGATTATTCACTTGCATGGATTTTTGTCAAAACACATGGGTTCTGACAAGATACTTGTTTATCATCATTTACAACATCCAAGTGTCATACCGGCTCCCTGACTCAGAATGTCCAGCCTGTCACAAACACAGCAGTTTTAATATCCAAAAATATGAAATGGCCTAAGTTAAATTACAGCTGTCTCTTTAGGAGCAGGAGGAAAAAAAAAAAAAAAAAAAAAAGCAGCAAATATGCCAAAACCCCCAAAGAACCCAGCACTGACAAAGGAGTACTTTGAAATTGGCATTTCTTTGGCAAACTGCAGCCTAACCATCCATTTCCAAATGAAGTATCTATCTTTAGAAAAGCCACTGCATTCCCTGCTTTAAGGGGCCTAAAATTTAAGGCAGACGAGATATGCCAAGGAAGAACATCAGCAAGCTGCTGACTGCACCTGAGCTCTGCATGAGCTTCCTTCACGTTTATGTTTACTTAAACACGCGTCTAGCACTGCTTGAGAAAACACGCCTCGAGAAGAGCTCCTGCCCGAGAAAATCCCACCTCTGTGAGTCACGCTGAGGGGCACAAGAAGGGGCTGCGGGGACAAAGGGGCAAGCGACAGGCCAGGGAACAGCCGGGCCAGGGGACGACCGCGCCGGGCAAACCGAGCCCGCCAGCCCCTCGGCACGGCTCCCGGGGGAGGGAGAAGGGGAGCAGCGCCGCGGCGGCGGGGAGCCGTGAGGCAGGGCCCGTCCGTACCTTGGGGTAGGTGTGCAGGGAGTAGGTCAGCTGGCAGGCGCGGTGACACGACGCCGTGTTGCCCAGCACGGAGTCAAAGGCCTCGGACGAGGCGGCAGACAACGGCCCAGACGCCCAAACGCTGCTTCCGCCGCCCGCCAGGAGCAGCAGGGCGAGCGGCAGGCAGAGGAGGCCGCCCCGCCGCGCCGCCATCTTCATCTTCCTCCTCCTCCCACAGGCCCCTGCTGACGGCAGCTGGCGCCGCGGGACTCTCGCGAGATTACCCCGCTTCCCTCCGCGCGGTGCACGCCGGGAGCTGTAGTCCCCGCCGCGCGGCCTCGCAGCCACCCCATAGGGCCCCGCCTGCGGCGGGAACTACCCGCCCGGACGGGGCGGGGCCTCCGCTTCCGGGAGGGAGGGCGGGCCCGGCCCCGGGCGGCGGGGCGGGAGGATGGAGCGGTTCGTGGTGCGTAGGGCCCGCTGCCCAGAGAGCCCCCGCCGGGCCGCGCCGGCCCCCCGCGCCTACCGGCAGGCCACCCTCGAGTCTCTCAAGGCAGGTCACCGGCACCGGGGGGCAGTGGGAGGGGTGGCACGGCTCGCCCCGGCCTCAGGGGAGGTCTTTCCCCCGCGGCACCGGGTGTTCTGGTGAGGCCCACTGCCTCTGAGGGCGTGAGGCGAGGCGCTGTTCCCCCGAGGCTGTGTGCAGGGGTGGCGGGAGCACCCCAGGAGGAGCCAGGCTGGCCCTGAGGAACCTCGGGCAGAAGAAGGGGCGTCGGACCTTGGACAGGCCGCCGTCCTGCCTCTGCAGCACCGGGTGACAGCGGGAGGAACGCTTTATAAACCATCTGTGATTCTGGTTCTTCACCAAAATCTTTGCAGTTTTGAGGCAGCATCCTCACAGAGAATGGGAGAAGGGACGTTAGAAAGGTGCAGAGGGCTCTGCTGCAGTGAAAGGGGTTTCCTGAATCGAGATGGGTTATAACTTGGCTGCCCCCTGCCTGTTTGGTGCCATGTAGGATCCGGCTGGGCACACACAGTTGGGGAGCAGGCAGGTAACACCACCAGCATCAGTACTGCCAGCTGGCTCACTTCTCTCCCCAGCAAGGAGAGCCCTGCAGTTGGTTGCACAGTGGTCCTGCATAAGAGCTGAGCCCCTCTTTGCCACCTGTTTGTAGAAACGCAGCAGGAAACATTCACTGCACCAAAGAGCTTATTAATGTAAGGCAGAAAGCAAAAGAATGATGCGTAAAGCACCCCAGCTCTCTCACCACTGCTGAATCTTTGTAAGGTGCCAAAATAGGAGACTTGCACAGTCTGCTGTCTGTTCTGTGGCAAAACCAGGGTGAAAAACACTGTGAATGTCCAGTGTACTTGAGTTTGCATTCATGTTCCCCAATGCTTTGTTTCTCTCCTTGCTGCCATTATTTTAAATTTAAAGCCAATCTGAACAGCATTCTGGTTCTGCGAGGCTGCTAAAGATAATTGGCTGCTTCCTTCTTTATACCATTTTCTATTAAGAGGCATTTATACAGCGGACTCCTTAAATTCAAAACACTTACTCTTCTAGCAGACTTTTGCTGTTATGTGCCCTAAGTCTGGCAGGCCGAGACGAGGCATCTTCCTTTGCTTTCTAGTTACTTCAGTCTTGATTTGCAGTAGGCTGCTAATCTCCAGCAAGTACCCATCATGTCAAGCCATCATGTACTCTTTGCTCTGGTTCATGCCATAATCAATAATTCATGTGTTGATAACGGCCCCATTAGCTCAGATGAAGCCAGTGTCCTTATTTATAATAAGATTATTCCACTCTTCTAATGGCTTTTCACTTTTGAAATAGTTTATCAAAATTTCTTCAAAACGTTCTAATAACTCGTAATTTGATTTTTTCGGGTCAGGAATTGACGTTCATAATATCTTTCAGCATAAATAAGGAGTTGTTCTATTTGTGATATTA
>JAVSBS010027770.1:117533-128753 GCA_033124195.1 Coracias cyanogaster | reverse complement strand
TGCTCCACCCGAGAACGCCGAAGCCGAACTGAACCAAGTGCCCTCCCCTCGGAACTCGACCAGCCTCCAGGGCGTGAGGTCATCATGGTATAGAATATCAGCACCCAATTAACCCTGTCCTGTCCGAACCAGGACAGACATCAACATGAAATCTCCAGTTTGTAGTAAAACATACTCTAGTAAGGGAAGAAATGGAGAAGGGTTAGTTTCCAGTGGGCAGAGAAAGAAATTCCTATGAAAAGATGTATTAGAACCAACAGCAAAAATATTCAGTTTCGGTAGTACACAGTAAACAGGAGAAAACCATCCTGGTTGGTTTGAATGACACATAAGTTGGACAGAAACCTGAAGGCAGATTTCTACAACCAAATGCCAAAAGTATCTCTATAATAGACACTCTCACTGTGAACATTTCTTAGCAGGTGTACTCTACAGACCACCAGGTATCTTCCACTTTCTTTGCACTAACACAACTTTTACCAGTCTGTACCTCCTCTGTGTCTGTAAGAAATCAGTTTAATTCATAGTTTAACAAAATTCCTATGGATTCTGAAAGCAGACAGATGACATGGTAACTAACCTTGGGATCTTTTGCATGCCATTTTCCATGGTTTTAACTAGACAAGTAGTAACAAGTAAGTGTTAATACTACAGTTACAACTATTATTATTTCATGTACATGCCAATGCTTATCTGATCACTTTTTTTTTTAGTCACAGCACTAAAGAAAATGACTTGTCATCAACACATAAACATTCACAGAAATCTGTAAAACAACCACCTGGGTGACAGTAGACCTTTAGCTGCCTAAATTGTAGGCATCTTGTCTAAGCCATTTATCCAGGTTTACTTTACAGTTAGTGTAGCGGCAGAGATGTTACAAGAAGACGACCAAACCTGTTGTGAAAAAATTTCCCAAGATAACTAAATTGACTTTTTCATTAGCAGTGCTTTTGTTTCCATTAACTACAAAGAAATGCTAGCCAAGACTGAATCTAGATGCCTTACAGCTGAGATTAGGTCAGATGAATCCCACCTGGCTGCTGGTTTTGTCTCTTGTCTTGCTTACTTAGGAACTTAATTATCTTATTAGTTATAATCACAAAACTTTGATTAAAGCCAGTAAAAGATGAAAATAAACAATGGATTGAACAGCACAACCCCAGAGGAACACTTGGCTCTAGGCAACAGTATGGCTGGAAAAATGAATCCTTCTATATCATCTCCTTCTACAAGGGATACATGTAATTCAGATTTTCTCATCTGAACACTCAGCTGCAGCTTGCTAATGCTAATGACCATGGCAGCAAATGAACTATTTTCACATGACAGAAGCACCTACAAACTCTCTTTGCTATTGTTTCAAATTTTAAGTAAAGCTTTCCTTTTGGTTGAAAGGGCAGTCAAGGTACCTTTTATGCGCCAGATCCCCTCTGTTTAACTCTTTTCATGTTGTCATTTGACAACTGCACTGTGGTTCTCACATCAGTGGAGCTGGGCTGGATGTCTGGGTTACGTATGGGAGTTGTTCTATAGCACAACATTTTAAGTTGGCTTGTTTCAGAATGTGCTTTGCAGATTGCACGTTTCCCTCAGTCTCTCCATTCAGGCAAGAGGATAACAGCCCAGTTGTAATGTGACAAGTTATGCAAGTCCATAAATCATATGTATTCTTCCTCATCAAACAGGACGCCTTGGACTGTGATAATTTCATCTGGGTTTCTCTGTTTTGCCAATATATTTTTCAGCTGATTTATGGTGCTTGCACTAAGTGTATGATCTTCAAATATCTGGAAAAGAAGTCATGTACTTTCACCTTTAACTCACAAATGTCAGTTTCTATGCTTTTGAGGGTGTGAGTGATTAATAATGTACTCTTATGCTGGCTTTCTCAACAAAACTCACACTGGCTAAAACCACAACACGAAAAATTTGTCTGTGTTTCCTAGCCTCTGGCTGCAAAACAGTGTTCTTTCACAACTGCTAGCAATGCTCAAATACCCCATCTTGCTCATTGTAAAAGCATAAACATGACATTTCTGTTGGAAAACGTGCTTTTCTGTTTGCTTCTGTAAAGTTGTATCTTTTTGAAAAAAACCCTTTACATACCAATGACTTTCTGTGGAGTCTTTCTATAATCATAAGCATCCTTAGAATCAGTCCTTGTTCTTCACAGAGTGCTCTGAAAGTTGCAAATCTCCAGGCACTTGCAGATTTTATACACTGGCCACGTTCAGAAAACACCGTACACACAGTGATCAGGACTTCACTGAACATGCGGATGCTTTTTGTCTTATGTCTTGCTCCACGTTGAAATCCTAATTACTTATCCAGCACATACAAGCAAGCTTCACAGTAAGTGGAAAGTTTAAATTCCTCTGATCTGTATCTTTTTCATATACACAGAGTAAAACATCACAAATTTTGGCTTTATTATATGACATGTAGGAGATTTCTGATGTTCATCACCATAATGGTCTTTTCACTGGCGCCAGCAGTTGCAGAGCCTCATAAGCACCATAAAGTTATCCTCCAGAACCTTCAGAAAGGATTGCTCTGTCCTGTTTATTGCTTTAGTTCAACTCAACATTCATTTTGCAGTGTTGCTGCTAGGTGTGCTTTCATTTAGGTGTTGAAGGAAACTATGAATCTTTTCACATGCTGAGATTTTTCTGGGAGTCTGTATATTACTTTTGAGTCCAGGCATAAGTGTTACACATTTATGATGTGTCCCAAGACATCCACCATCACAGATGCAGCAGATACCTTTCTCTGTTACTGTTCTCTAGATTCACTAACTGAAAAATGACTGTGAATTGATTAATTTGGGTACATTTTATTGTTTATTCAGTTCTGTGTAAGACAGAAATACAAAGGCAGTCCCATCCCCAGCAAACTTACTGTCTAGAAGATGGATAGTGAAAGAGGGTACTCATTACCACTCAGCACTAGGTACTTAATGCAACCAGCTACCTCTGCTCACTTTCTTCTCTTCACTGAGATCCTCAAGAGTTAGGGACTAAAACTACATGCCTAAGGTGGAGCTTACCCATATGTCTGAAAAAATGTAGTGGAAGATCTGGAGGAAAACCACCTTATACGTGGTTTTTTTACTTCTTAGTCTGGTTTTTTTGTTTGTTTGTTTATTTCTGTTTTTATTATTTTCTTGCTCTTTTATGAACTTTAAGTATGGATTTAAATCAAAAGAGAATTGAGGCCACCTATTAAGATGTCATTCACATGCCCTCCTGCTATGTTCTGCATTAGTCTCATCATTTTCCTTCACCATTATTTGTATTCAAAGATAATAGCAATTCTATGGCACCAGAATTATCCTGGGAGTGTGATATTTAGTGTTATCTTGGCCACACCTGAGCACGGAATTTATTTGCTATGAAACTTTTGTGGTATATTTGAGGGGAAAAAAATTGATCACTGAACAGCCTTGGAAAGATGCTATCATGGGTAGACGAATGATTGATTTCTGCCATTGAAATCAGCATATTTAGTCCATTTCAGTGGAGTGTAGTTTTCCTCATCCATAGAATCATAGAATGTTAGGGGTTGGAAGGGACCTCTGGAGATCATCGAGTCCAACCCCCCCTGACAAGTAGCACCATAGAATCTAAGGCAGGTTACACAGGAACGCATCCAGATGGGTCTTGAAAGTCTCCAGAGAAGGAGACTCCACAACCTCTTTGGGTAGCCCTTTCCAGTGCTCTATAACCCTCAAAGTAAAGAAGTTCCTCCTCAGGTTGAGGTGGAACTTCCTGTGCTCTAGCTTGCATCCATTGCCCCTTGTCCTATCGCAGAGCACAAGTGAAAAAAGGTTGTCCCTTTCTTCTTGACACTGAGCCCTAATATATTTATACACATTAACTGGATCCCCTCTCAGCCTTCTCCAGACTAAAAAGCTCCAGGTCTCTCAACCTTTCCTCATAAGGCAGGTGTTCCATTCCCTTAATCATCCTTGTAGCCCTCCATTGGACTCTCTCAAGTAGATCTGTGTCCCTCTTGAACTGGGCAACCCAAAACTGAATGCAATACTCCAGGTGAGGTCTCACTAGGGCAGAGTAGACGGGGAGGAGGACCTCGCATTTCTGTGAGTGATGTGTGTAGTTCCTTAAATTAGGCCATGAAAGAGGCTCAGTTAGGGTTATCATTAAGCCCACTACATTACCCTTAGATTAGACGACACTCATGGTCACCAATTTACCAAGTACTAGTCATTCTCCAGATGTAGCCATGGTAGGTAGGGGTTAGAAACAGACAGAACAATTGGCTTGTGGAAGTGGAGTAATGTGATATAAGAATGTGAATAATAAGGACCTTAGAGTGGAAAACTAGCCTTTGTATTCTCAGCCTTGAGTTTGATTTAAAGTGTCATGAGGAGGTGATCAGCAACTTCCCCTTATGTGTAAGACTGATAAACAATTCCATCTCTAAATAACACTAGTGGCCCTACTTTCTTCAAGGCAATGAAAGCATTATTTTCCCATCATAAATACAGGAGATGTGCTGAAATGAACGCTGTAGATGAAACATCCCAGATACCTGTTGAAAATTCCTCTCCACAAGGAACAGATGGTTGTATGAGACAATTTGTACTTGTGCCAACAGAATCATTCCAAACACCCACATCATGAAGGTCACGAAGTGCAGAATTAGCACAGACACCAGCTTCAGGATGATAATTGCCAAGTCCTAGCTGCACCTGGCTGAAACTGAAACATAATCATCCTGGGGTGAGTCATGTTTGGTAAATGTATCCCAAGTAAGCTAACCAAGTGCATATCAAGCTGAAATAAAACATTATTGGTTCATTAAATTACTTTTTAAAAGCAATTTAAAATCTATGGATCAGTAGCACAATAAGAGGATAAAAAGCCAAAGACTGGATTTCTGAAGAACTACAGTGTCTAAGGTTTCCTGCCAACAGAATCTTCTATACAGGGAGCTACAAGAAGCAGCTCACTTGTAGCAAGAAACACTAAACACTAGAAAACACTTGCTAGAAAGCACTAGCAAGAAAATACTACTCTGAAAATAGCAGTATAGTTGAAAGTAAATTTACCGGGATTTAGTGAAAGGAGGAGTTAAGACTCACTAATAATTATTATATTTTATTTCAAGTACTTAAAAATAAGTTAATTTTGTCCTAGTGGTCATAAGGAGATGTCACCTACTTCACTGTGTCCAAGATAAATGGCCAATATTTTACTTTTTTAGAAAATATACCACTGTGCCATGGAGTGGACACTGAGCAGAGGTGACTATTTCCCCCCATTGTTTTTTGGACAGGGCAAAGTTTTATTCTGACTTAAACAAGCCTTTCTTAATTTTAGGACAGGGCTTTGTATGCAGCCTTTTGTAATTTTGTTTCTTTAAACTTGTGAATTGATTATCCACGTTATTCTTCAAAGTAGCCTAAGTTAACAGTTTTTCAAAGGTGAGGTTTCTTTCTTTCTTTCTTTCTTTCTTTCTTTTTTTTCTTCTTTTTTCTTTTTTTTTAATTTGTTAGTCCTTATGCTTGGTTCCAGTTGAAAATCTTGTCAGAAGTCAATGATAGCCATATTCCATTAATACTTTCAAGAGGGTAAGACCAAAGCTTCAGTAACTGGATTTATTAGCATCATGAACTTCTGTTAATGTTCTTGGCACACTCAGCCTGAGTAGGGGGGTCCTATCTTTACAAAAGAACCATGCAGGTAATGACCAGATGTTTTTGCACAATTTCCCTTTCATCTTCTGTTCTGACTGTGCTATTTGTTTGTCTGTCTTCATTTTCTTGCCATTTTCATCCCTGTTCTGGAGATTTGTCTGTATTACTGTTTAATATTTTAGTTTCTCTTATGAACAGTGCCTGCTTGGTTTTACTTAATAAAATTAATTTCTTATTTTCTGACACTAGACCTTCCAAGTGGTTCTGTGTAGTCTGTTTCCTACCCAGTTTTTTCTAATTCCCAAGTAATAGCCCTTTGTCCCTTCTAGATGAAGCTTCTGTGCTACTCAGCTGCTTGCATCTGTTCATGTTCCCCTGTTCCTCTCCTCATGTACCTAGCTCTGAGACCAAGCTCTTCCAGCCTTAGGCTCTTTTTCCATGTGGGGCACTTTCTCTCAGATTTGGATTCAGTATTATTGTCAAAGGTTTCTCTCGCAAGTTTCACTGATGCCATCATCTACAAAGAAGGAAAACAAGTGTGAAGGATATTTACGTACATAAAAGGGTTTGCTCTGGGCCTAATCTGCATGTGCATTCCAGTAAATGAAATATTTGTATGTTAAAAATAAGGTTGACAAAGAATATACAAATCACAGCAAAATCATCTAGAATTCTTTTCTCCCTCACCTTCCCAACAATCATTGTTGAAATTGATTAAATTTATTGATTAAATAATAAGCGTTACTTTGATATTCCAGGAATCTTATTCTCCACTTAAATCATTACATTTAGTTAATTATGTAATTTAATCATTAAATAGTTACATAAAGAAAACCATATTCAGGGATTCCTGAAAGTCCTTGTCTCCACAGAGGTACTATCTAAAGGAAATTATCTATTTCCTAGCATTCTATTGCCTGGACCATTTTGCTGAACTGTACCCCCAGCCTGCTGATTTTATAGTTTTAGTTTCATTTTTTTCCTCTCTTAAATGAAGTCTTGGTCCTGAAAGGTGCACAATACTTGAGGTGCAGCCTCTTCTATTTCTATTTGAAGTCAATGGGAGAGGATGATGCTCAGCCATCTACACTACTGATTCTTACTTCAGGAGATCAGACCTTTGGGTCTGCAATATTGGTCTTTCAGATTATTAAATGCCAACCTCATAAAATTGAAATTCAGGCTTTCATGACCTCTGGCTAAAGTTGTTGACTTCATTTAACATTCTTTCTTAAAAAAAAAAAAAGGTAATAATTCAAAACTGTCTCCTTAGAGCTTCCTCTCAGCCTGCCCAAAATGAACTGTGGAATATATGTTTTACTTTGTTTAAGCAATCTTAAATGTCTTTCATTTAGTAATCTTCATCTAGAAAAATCTAGTCTTTGCTCGGTCTGCTGTATTGTGAATATTAGAGTTCATTCCTATTTGTGACGCAGACTCGAAGTGAGGAAGTCCAGAAGGATATGTTCTATGATTGCTCCTGAAACCACTTCTCTTTTCTTTGAGAAATGACATACTAGTAAGAGCTAGCCATGAGCTGGACAGAGGGTTAGTTTTCATTTCAAATTTGAAATGAAAGGAGTATAACAATAATTTGGGGCAGTTTCAGGCATACAGGAAACACAGAGAAGAAAGTAATACCTAGTGTTCTCATTTTTAGGAGGATGTGCCGCTGAGGACAGGGTACTCTGCACTAACTTGACCCCTCTGGGAGTGAGATGGTCAGATTCCTCTCTAGTCAATGAACAGAAATATGCACCTCTGAAGGGCAATCCACCACACTTGTTTTAAACACTTAGTCTGGGCTACAGAGGGCAAAAATGATGACAAATTTAGATAGGACACATAGGGAATTATTCAGTTGTCTAAATGTGAATGTGTGCTGCCAATTTAGACACTCAAAGAAATTTACACTGACACAGGCCTTTCAGAGATGCTGTATCATTTCTGTCAGTTCTATGCAAGGTGTTTTAGACCCTTATATGGAGCTAAAATGTTACACTGTAAAGATATGCTGCCTAAATAACATGTCTAAAATTTCTGAGATTAACCCTACAGAAAGGATATAAAACTGGTGGAGTGGATGAGGATGGATGAACAAAGTAAGCTGTAATAAGGCAGAAAAGGAGAAGCTTCCTAGAGAACTTAACATCTGTTGGCCAGAAAGGTAATGTGACAGTTTATTTTCACTTACTCATATGAACTAGTCTGGGTTCAAAATGCAATACCCAAGTAAGATAACAAATTGGGACAATTATAAATAAGGGAACAGGAAAACTGAAAGGAAACTAAGACAAAAAGAAAACTTTCAAGAGTAATGAAGTAAAATGAAAGATAAATACTAGTGATGATTTATAGCTACAAGGCAGATCAGCAGACAGGACAGATTTGGGATGCAGGAAGGAGGATTATTACATGCTTTAGGAGTATGGCAAGTTCTCAAATGAGGGGAAGAATAATCTGTGTTTGAGAGTAAAAAGACGTGTTCTGCAAGAAGGAAGACCTTGTAATAGTACTGAAAATATTTAGCACAAAAGTCACTCAAAATTGATCTGACAGTATCAAGAAAACACAAACAAAATGATGGGACATTGAGGGATCTTTCAAAAGATTATGAGACTACAGATAGGACAGAATTTAACAAGGCGGGGGGGTGGGGTGGGGGGTGGGGGGAGGTGGTTGGTTTTATTTAACTGTTCTATCCTGAGAGCAAAGACAAAAATTGGACAATAAAACACATCCACATCAGTGGAAAGACAATAGAAACTGCAGATGGCAAAGGCCAGTTTGATGGAAGATTCATAGTGAAGAGATTTATACTAGGGAAGTAATTACTATTAAAGGCACTGTGTTAAACAGATATGATAAAAACCTGAGAATTAGAGAAGAACCACTTTAAAAATTAAAATAACTGCTCTGAAACTGTGATACACTAGTTGCAAAACCCTGGTGCCAAACTATGAAGGGTTTTTTTTTTTTTTTGGCAGGAGAGCATGGTTGGTTGGCTGACTTCAAAGACAGCTGTACTGGCAACAAATGAGCTGTTTCTGGGTCAGTCACATTGGTGTAGGTAGCTCGTTTCAGCATAAGTGTTGTCTCAGTTCCCCATTTCCCTCTCACAGGTTTTCCCCAGTGTCTGTTCTTTGTTTCTGATGGATATGAACGAAAACATATTTAATGAAAACACTATGTAAACACTTTATGAAACCTCTGCAAATAATTTTTGAGGCTGAATTGAAATAAAATGTAAACATAATGAATATATTGTGTAAAAATACATTCTGATTTTTAGAAAAAGCATTCATTCTGTCAATTCCATTCAGCTATACATAATGTTTAGTGAAGGAAATGCACTGAAAGCATTTTTTAATGTTATGGGATTTTTTTACTGTGCTGTATCAGAGCACAAATGCACGTCTGAAATTGTTCTACCCAAGAACACCATGTAATCTTGAAGTATGGATAGCATTTCAGAGACCTAGAGAATGATAAAGGAGGATTTAATGGCCCATGTGCTGTCCTCTGAAATTAATTGTGCCTGTTATAACACTATCCTAGATTTACATAGAAGTCTATGTAGTTTAATTGTCCAAAATGTACACTTCCTGGAAGCAACCTGATAATATCTGGATGTAATCTGTGCCCCAGTAGGTAAGGAACCAGGCAGAGTCACATCCTGAAAATTCTAGGAAGCTCAAGAGACATCCAGTCCTTAGTTCATCCTTTGCAGATAGGAGCCATGGCTCTGCCTCCCTGTGTTGTGTCAGAGACCTCATTTTGTGGTTGGAGGGCATGTGGAGAAGATCAGCTGTGATTCCAGAAGGATTAGTAAGTGTGCAGATATTTAATGCTGTTTCTAGTAAAAAAATATATTTGTTTCCAAAAGGAATAAAGTTTGTGCAGTTAGAGTACGTGTCTTTGTTTCCAACATGCTCTCCTTAGGAACTTCTGCACCTGTTAGGCTGTTTTCACTGCATTTAACATAAGGATAGACCAAGATTTGAGATTTTTTTTTTTATAATTATATTTTTTTGAAAATTTTTGACTGATTAAGAAAGGCGGTTGCCCATTTTGACAAGAAAGAAACAAAGATAATTGATGTAGTGCCAAAAAACATAAGTAGTAACATCATGTAAGAAACTGGTATTTCTATTGTTTCTGATATGATGTCTTCTAAATTTGAGATTATGGAGATTCAGCCTTAAGGATGCTTTTTTCCTGTTGAATGGAAAGTTTTCTGTCCTCTCAAATGGGCGTATAGTATAAGCCAAAACTCATTTAAAAGAAAAAAACAACCAACCAACCCTACCATAAAGATCCATATTTTCCTTATTTTGTAGTACAACACTGTACTGGATTATGCTTTCTAAATTGACATTCCATGTGTTAATCATCACTATTTATATTCATTTGTATAATTTCTGTAAAAACCCTATTCTAGTCATTATTTCAAATTCTGTCTTCCGCACCCAGACTTTTTCTCTTTATCAGGCATGATTATAGGGTAGAGAACAATTTGTTTAAAAAGCTGAAAACTGAATGGAGTTTGGATAAAGGTATTTAGCTACAAACATTAGTGACAAACACCAGCGTGCAGATCCATAGAAGGCAAATCACCATGGAATTAAATTTCTACTTACTGACTTTTAAAGTAAAAAGGATGAACTTCGCTTTCAACTTGAGATGAAAGAAAAAGAGTTTGGTTTTGGGTTTTGTATTCCTTTCCTGTGTGGTATTTGTTTGTTTGTTTGTTTGTTTTGATTAGGTTTTTTTTTTCATAGAAAAGTTGAGATCTGATCCAGTTGACTCTTAAAGCCATTAGATGTTGTTTAGTGCTCTGTTAGATTTTGTACTAAAATTAATGTTAAATGATTTGTAGCTTACAAACACTGAAAACCATATTTTATAAACTCCAGTTAATGAATTTACCCACATGACTTAGAATCATAGAATCATTCAGGTTGTAAAAGACCTCATCTAGTCCAACCTTCATCAAACATCTTCCTAACCCCTAGACCATGTCTTAAAGCACCACATCTACCCATTTTTTTAACACCTCCAAGGATGATGACTCCACCGACTCCACCATCTCTCTGGGTAGACTGTTTCAATGCCTAATCACTCTTTCAGGAAAGAACTTCTCACTGATATCCAATCTAAACCTCCCCTGGCACAAATTGAGGCCATTACCTCTTGTCCTATATTTGGTTACCTGGGAGAAGAGACCAGCACCAGCCTCACTACAGCCTCCTCTTAGGAAGCTGTAGAGAGCAATGAGGTCTCCTTTTAGTCTTCTCTTCTGCAGACTAAACAATACCAGTTCCTTCAGGCACTCCTCATACAATGTATTCTCCAGACCCCTCACCAGCTTTGTTGCCCTCCTCCGGACCCGCTCCAGCACCTCAATGTCCTTTTTGTACTGTGACAGCCAAAACTGGGCACAGTACTCAAGCTGCGGTCTCACCAGTGACAAGTCCAGGTGCACAATCACCTCCCTACTCCTGCTGGTCACACCATTTCTGATACAGGCCAGGATGCTGTTGGCCTTCTTGGCCACC